>CAUZXS010001748.1:112500-239077 GCA_963585895.1 Sepioteuthis lessoniana | reverse complement strand
AGTACAAACGATCATTTTTACCTAGTAGTAATGTACATACAAAAGTTACTTCACTTTTGTAATACCCCCCCTCTTGGTTCAAGATTGAGCTGAAAGTACTTGGCAAATAACTGATTATGGAAGATTTATTAACCAACTTCTGCCGAATATCATAAGATTAGTACAGGAACTCGAAAGGATCAGCATAAAATATGTAGATAAAAATGTCTCTAATGTTCAACCAAATATTTATCATTGAAGAAATGCTGCCTATATATATATATATATATATATATATATATATATATATATATATATATATATACATGAAACATGTTTGGTAAGTAAGATGAACTTTAGAAAAATTTCTTGATTATAAACATAGTTTCCTGTAGCGTAGACATTTCAATTTTCATACAGAAAAAATGACGAGTTGGAATTATTCTCATATTTATAATGAATAAATAAATGAATATTCGTTTACTAAAACCCATTTTTCAAAATATATATATATAATTGTGCAAAAAGCTGTGATTTGCAAATTACAAAGCAAAAATTTCAACTCAATCTGGAAGTGAATGTACAACAACCACCAAGAACAATGGTAACTATTTAATATCAGCACTGATCTTCTGTGTATAATTCTATCTGGGTTTGTGAACTCCAATATGGCCTATTTCTTTTCTAAACACAACCTTCAACCAGCTCTGCCATCACTCTATGCTGATGTTTTTTTTTTATTTACTTATTGGCTGTGTAATTTTTTATTTTCCTTGCAAAAACGAAAAATGAAGACAGCAAGATTAGCAAACGGTTCTTAAATAAGATTCTTGGCGTTTTTTTTTTCTTTTTAGAGGTCATTAGAGATGTCGAATGTGAGAATTATAGGTCACTTGTGATTTTAGTATGAAATATTCATATTTTGCGTTCGAGAGACGTGGTTTGTTGAAGGCTAAATAGTGTTCATCAATTTGGCGTCTTTATCGGGCTCTTTGGAATAATCTTGATTTCCTCTGATCCCTTGTTTGTCTGTCTTTCCGGCATGTCTTCTTAGATTTGTTCTCTCTCTCTCTTTCTCTCTCTCTCTCTCTCTCTTTCTCTCTCTGTCTGTCTCCCTCTGTCTTTCTCTTACACTTACATGCACACACACACACACACACACACACACACACACACACACACACACACACACACACACACACACACACATTTATGTTTCACTCCCAGTTCTTTTATGTGGAGCAGTATAATATGATAATTTATTCGGAAATATTTTTAGACAAAGGAAGATCACAATTTTAAAACTCAAATCATTTTATTTTTAAAATGTTGGTTGGTAATTAATTATGGACACATTTTCCACAAGTTTCTATAACAAATTTTAAGATTCCGTGTGATTTTACCCAAGAACTTTGTTTAAACAAAGATAATTATATTTTATTTAAAAAGAAAGGTCCAAAGCCCCTGAACACCCTTTTAAAAAAGCCTGGTTTGTGTTGTTAGATGAAATGTATAAAACTATAAATTCATGTAGTTTTATCCGAAATAGTTTAAATAACTTTTGAAAAAAACATCTCATCTTTTAAACATTGTTTGAGAAGAGGAAGTCCAAAACCCCAGAATATTCTTTTAAAAAAGAGCCTAGTTTGTTTTGTTAGAAGAAATGTATAAAACTATATAAACTGTGTTGATATAATTGAAATTATTTTTCCCAATCAATGCCGAATATCCCTTCTGGTATATTTATATATGCGCATATATAAAGTAAATCTATCTATCTATCTATCTATCTATCTATCTATCATGTCCAGATATTCTAATTATCAATATGAAAAACTCAAATATAAATGTTTATCAATATAGTGTCACCTGTTAACAGATGACCTTTATACGCTTCTGTGTCCTTTCATCCAACCACATTTTAAAAAATGGCTACCCTCCATATGACATCATAACACTCAGTATGATATTATTTTTCTTACTTATCAGTTAAAACTTAAATTTTGTAGTTACTACTGATATTTCTTAAACTTAACTTATACTAATACAAAGATATGCTTTTGACTGTATATCGCTGCCATCAAGTGTGTGTCGTATTATGACAGATTCCCCTGAGAAGCTGGAAAGTACATCGGCCGAAACATTGTTACTATAATAACAATCAAGATGAGGACATTAGTTCAAGTATATATATTTACCCAACCCCTCCACACGGGCAGGATGCGACAACAGGTCAATTTTTGAGCGGAGTTTAATAAGTTTCAATTCAGAGTTTTCCTTCTCCTAGACTGGTTGCCTAACCAAGGCTGAAGAAACAGTCTACCCTACTATTTACCCATAGCTGGAGGGAGAATAATTGGATTCAGACATTTCCCAAGGGTATTAGTACAATGTGAAATGCAATTAGCCTCATCCAAGATTTGAACTTGATGTCGATGTGTACATTTACTATGACGATAACCGAAACGGTTATCGTTGTAGCAAATAGACACGGGCACTTCCTAACATTAGTTCAAGTACATCAATGTCCAATAATAATAATCTCCAGTCTGTGAAATTTATGCGAAAATATGCATATTATAATTTAATTGTGTATACTATATAAGTTCTTATATGCGGTAATCAGTGTGAAGACTTTGGTAGAATGTATAAATTATGTTCTAATATATTTGATCTGATATCAAATATTTCATTGTATATAGTCAGTTTACATGAAATTTCCAATATTTCCTATTCCTATTATAAGAATAAGCAAGTAAAGTTGGCGACCTTACTTGAGGGTGATCCGAAAGCTTCCTTTTCAACAGCTACTACACCAAAGTGTAATAGAGGACACTACTACATTCCCTTGATTGATCCACTTTTTTTACCCTTGATCCGTCCCTTATAATACTGAGTGTTAAGCAAGGCCGTACCAAGTACCATTTTTTGAATCTTTGGTATGACTCGAACTGGGATTGAACTTCGGTTCAAGGGTAAAGTGAAGCAATCCAGGGAAAGGAGTAGCGCCCTCCCCTACATCTCGGTGTAGTAGCTATTGAAAAGGGAGCCTTTGGGTCACCCTCGACTAAGGTCGTCAACGTCACTTACTTATAATTAGAATAGGGAATATTACAAATTTTATATATGAGTGATATCAGGTGATATGTGGTATCAAGTGATATTTATTTCTTTAATCATGCCTTCTTTTTAGGAATCATTTCTATTATTAGCAATGCTCTCTTCCTCACCATTCCAAGTTATTATCAGTAATATTAATATTATTATCAGAATCTTTATTCAGGCCACCACGACCACCGCCATTTTAAAATTAATAAAAAGAATTCAAAAATAATAATAATCTCTTGATGATCCTTATAATTGTCTTCTCTCACCATTCATAATATCAGCGCCATCTTTTCTTCTTCCTTTTTGCTTTCTTTCACCTCATAATTATCTTCATTGCAATATTTTATGTTAATGTTCATTATTGTCCTAGACATCACTTTTGCCAACAGCAGGAGTAGAAACAGTAGAAGCAACAACAACACCGCCAACAAAAACAACAATACAACAACAACAACAACAACAACAATAACAACAACAACAACAACAACAACTACTACTACTAATAATAATAATAATGATAATAATGATAATAATAATAATGATAATAAAAGGGACTGGATGACTTGGAAGTAGGAGGACGAGTGAAGACCATCCAAACTACAGCATTATTTAGAACGGTCAGAATACTGAGAAGAGTCCTGGAGACTTGAGGAGACTTGCTGTCACTCAAAATCCAGTGAATAACCATCAACTAATGCTGATGTGAAAAACTCTGATGAGTAAATAATAATAATAATAATAATGATAATAATAATGTGGACTTTGTTGTCCCGGCTGACCACATAGAAAAATTTAAAGTAAATGAAAAGAATGATAAATATCTCGACCTTACTAGAGAACTGAAAAAACTGTGGAACATGAAAGTGACGTTTCTACCAATTATAATTGGTGCTCTTTGTACAGACACCAAAGGATTAATAAAGGGACGGGAGGATTTGGAAATAAGAGGACGAGTGGAGACCATCCAAACATCAGCATTATTGAAAACGGCCAGAATACTGACAAGAATCCTGGAGACTTAATGTGACTTGCTGCCACTAAAACTTCAGTGAAAGACCATCAGCTAATGCTGATATGAAAAACTGTCAAGGAATTAGTGATGTCCCGGCTGATCACAGAATAAAACTGAAAGAATGTGTAAAGAAGAATAAGTACCTCGACCTTGCTAGGGAATTAAAAAAACTATGGAACACGAAGGCGACAATTTTACCAATTGGAATTGGTGCATTTGGTACAGTAACTAAAGGATTATTAAAGAGACAGGATGACTTGGAAGTCGGCGGACGAGTGGAGACCATCCAAACTACAACATTATTGAGAACGGCCAGAATATTGAGAAGAGTCCTGGAGACTTGAGTAGACTTGCTGTCACTCAAACTCCAGTAAAAGACTCTAATGAGTAAATAATAATATAAAGCATAAGATGCATTAAATTTGCGCAAAGAGAGAATAAGACTAAACACGACTGAGTAAGCAAGATGATTCACTGGGAATTGTGCAAGAAGTTTAGATTTGACCATACGAACCAATGATATTTGTATAACTCAGAATCCGTCTTAGAAAATGGGACGCATAAACTCCCTAGGGATTTTGAGATACAAACAGATCATTAAATCTCACCCAGACGATTATACTTTATGAAAGTCAACAAAAAAAAAGAAAAAAAAAAAGAGAAAACCTGTCGAATAGTTGACTTATCCTTCTGGTTGATCACAGAGTAAAATTGAAAGAAAGTGAAAGGAGAGATAAGTACATGGACCTTGCTAGAGAACTGAAAAAACTATAGAACATGAAAGTGACGGTGATACCAATTGTAAGTGGCGAACTCGGTACAGGCACCAAAGGATTGGTACAAGGAGTTGAAAATAAGAAGATGAGTGGAGACCATACAAACAATAGCATTGTTGAGATCGGCCAGAATTCTAAAAAGAGTCCAAGAAACTTGAGGAAATTTGCTGTTACTCAGACTCTTGGGGAAAACCATTTGTTAACGCTGGTGTAAAAACCTCCCAAATAAGTAAAATAATGACAATAAAAGCGAAAAGAGAGATAAATAGACAACTAAAAAAACATAGGACATGAAGGTGACGGTGTTACTATAATCCCCAAAGAATTAATAAATGGATTAGAAGGTTAGTAATTAGAGGACAAGTAGAGACTATCCAGCTTATCACATTACAAAGATCTGCCAAGTCCTGGAGAGTTGAGGAGACTTACTGTCACTCAGACCCCGATGAAAAACCATCAGGTATCGCAGGTATGAAAAACACTGAAAGAACTAAAGTTGTTGGCGACCGTAGTCGAGGGCGATCAGAAGGCTCCCTTTTCAATAGCTACTACACTGAGGTGTAGGAGAGGGTGCTACTCCTTTCCCTGGATTGCTCCACTTTACCCTTGATCAGTACCTTATATTGTTGAGTGTTAAGCAAGGAGGCATCAAGTACCAATTTTTTAAAGTCTTTGGTATGACTCGACCTGGGATTGAACCCAGGTCTCCCGGACCATTGGCGAACACTCTGAATAATAATAATAATAATAATAATAATAATAATAATAATAATAATAATAATAAATTGCAAACGAAGATAAAGAAAATAGAAAGTGTACTTTTGGACTTTAAGCTAAAAATTTATGAAAGTTAAAACTTAAGACGGTTTTAGGAGTTTCTTTTTGGTGACCCGCATAAGTATTCACTAGCATGAAAGAGTCACATCTGTGATAGCATTGTTAATGAACAACCCCTGCATCTAGTATAGGTTTGGTTTGGTTTCTTTGTTTAATGGCATATCAA
This sequence comes from Sepioteuthis lessoniana, assembly GCA_963585895.1. Classification (NCBI taxonomy): domain Eukaryota; kingdom Metazoa; phylum Mollusca; class Cephalopoda; order Myopsida; family Loliginidae; genus Sepioteuthis; species Sepioteuthis lessoniana. The sequence goes on along the minus strand of CAUZXS010001748.1, from coordinate 233,199 downwards.
CTCTTTGTAGGTTATTTAATGCCAAACCCATTCTCCTAGAAGAACAGTAGTGGTACTATTTAACCTATAGCTGGGAGGATAAGGGGGTTCATACCTTTTCCAAGGGTATTTGCCCGAAAGTGAACGTAATAGCGCGACTGGAGTAGGAACTCGCGTATTACGATTCCGCAGTCCATTGTGCATCTAGTATAAACATAATATGTTAAGTTGGCCGACTATAGTCGAGGGCGTTCCGAAGGCTCCCTTTTCAATGTTTACTACACTGAGGAGTAGGGAAGGGCACAACTCCTTTCCTTGAATTGCTCCACTTACCCTTGATCAGTACCTTATAATGCTGAATGTTAAGCAAAAAGGCATCAAGTAACATTCATTGAGTCGTCGGTATAACTCGACCTGGAATTGAACTCCGGTCTCCCGGGCCATTGGAGAACACTTTAACCATTATACCAATACTACTCATTAAACAAATGATAACTCCAAATATAATTCAATGTGGGACTCAGGTAACAGGACTTGATGTCATGACCGGCAGGTGTTCCCTTGATAGCCAACACGAGGGACCCGGTTAGCATTGTTGTTCTAAGTTCAGGTACGCAAACAACGACCAATACAACCACCAACTCGAGACACTAACGGAAAATATGGACAAGGAAAGACGACAAAAATATATTTCACTGTTATCTTCAGAGTAATCCTACACAAAGATTGTATAGAAAAAGAATGCTAAAAATTTGGGCGGAATGTGCTAGATTTAATACAACAAACAAAAGACTGGAAAAAAAACCCGCGTAGAAACTAAAAAGATAAACAACTTACAACCAAATATATCAAACTGGCAACATCGCTGAATTAAACGAGCTAATTTATGTTGGAGCGTCTTTTGCCTGTGATAAAATCGGTGTTTCCATATGGACTCCGAACTGAAATACAAAATTTTGATGGGAAATTAGGTTAAAAGGAGAGGTAAAGAAATTGCAACAAACGAAGATGCTAAGGAAGGGAGAAAAACACGGGGATATGTTGGGATGAAAAGACCAAAAACAAAACAACTGATAAATCTGACAATACTACTAGAAGAGATAAATAAAAAAAAATATTGGCGAAAAAAGGGAGACTTAAAAGATGCTGAGACAGGGTCAAGCAATACAATCTTAACAGGACTTTCCTAAATAATAAAAGAAAATGTACGCGGACATACTCCCAATTATATGATGCAAAGGAAGCAAAACTCTTCTGGAGTAAAATATGGGAAAGAGCATATCAGAAATGTCGATAAGAAAAATAACGTGGAAAAAATTACAAGGACTTGAAGAACGCTCTGAGACAATAATACGCTTAGAATCACTCAAAGAAACATTTGAAAACGCCAAGCCATGAGAGCTTACATGATACCCGAACGGATAACTAAGGTGAAAACTACCCTGATCCAGAACCTCCACCTAAAAGAATGGAACTGTCTCCAACCATTATAGACCAATAACGTGTCTACTTATGATGTTGAAACCTTAACACAAATTAGGGAGGAGTTCTGTTACTCGCATATTAGTCGCGAACTGTTTCCCGAAGAACAGAAATGATACCACAAGAGAACAAGAGGAACGGGTCATCTCTACATTGATCAATAGATCCTCAAAGAGAGCAAAGTGAGGCGGAAAAATAGTCATGGCATGGATTGATAACAAAAAGGCCAATGATATCATCCCACAATCCTGGATAATAAATTTTCTAAAAATATACAAGATTTACGATAAAAACATAAATTTCATCACAGAAGCCATGAAAAACCGGAAAGTGGAATTGACAGCGGGAAGAAAAGCTCTAACTGAGGTGAAAATCCTGAGAGGTATCTTCCAGAGAGATGTATTTTCCCCATTACTATTTGTTATAGCAACTCACACTCTTAGAAAATGCACAGGGGCATACAAATTTACTAAATCACTAGAAAAGATTAATCACCTGATGTGGAAGGATGACATTAAGTTGTTTGCGAAAAAGCAAAACAAATTTGGAGGCTCTTGTACGCATATTAAAATTTACAGTCAGAATGTAGGAATGGAATTTGGCATAGAAAAATGTATTATGCTTATAATAAGAAGCAAAAAAAGACAAATAGCGAAAGGAATAGAACTGCCAAATAAAGAAAGAATCTGAACACTTGGAGAAAAGGAAACTTACAAATACTTGGGAATATTGGAAGTAGACTCCATCAAACAAGTAGAGATGAAAGAACAAATAAGCAAAGAGTATCTTCGAGGAACGAGAAAGCTTTTGAAATCAAGCTCTGCAGTAGGAGTCTCATCAAAGGGATAAACACATGGGATCGTAAGATACTCGGGAACATTCTTAAAATGGCCGAGGGAAGAACTTCAACAAATAGACCAGAAGATAAGAAAGCTAATGACGATTCAAAAGGCCTTACACTCCAGAAATGACATAGACTATATGTGTCAAGAAAAGAAGGAGGAAGAGCAGTAGCCAACATTGAAGATAGTGTGGATGCATTAATACGAGAACTCGAACACTACATAAAAAGAGTAAAGAAAGTCTAATAACAACGTCTAGAAATAGTACTAGGAACATAAAGATCAACAGAACAACGATAACTTGGAAAGGGAAATGGGAAGAAAAACAACTGTGTGGATATTTTAAGCGACAAATGAAATCTCACACGAGAAGACCTGGGCATGGCTACGAAAGGGAAACTTGAAGAGAGAAACTGAATCTCTTCTAAAAGTAGCACAAAACAATGTCATAAGTACTAATTTAAAGCGAAAATAAGACGCAAGTGAATAGCAAGTGTAGGTTCTGTGATGATAGAAAAAAAAAAAACGATTTATCACATAATAAGTGAATAGAACACTCTAGTTTAAAAAGAGTACAAGAATAGTTCAAGGACTTGCTGTAGTAGAATTTGTCGTCACGGCGGATCACAGAGTGAAAAAAGAAAGAAAGCAAAAAGAGAGACAAGTTCTTGGACCTTGCCGGAGACCTAAAATACTATGGAACATGAAGGTGACAGAGATACCAATTATAATTGAACGATTGGTAAATGGAATGGAAAAGCTAGATTGGTAAGTGGAATGGAAAAGCTAGAAATCGGAAGACAAACCGAGATCATCCAAACTACAACATTGTTAAGCTCAGTCAGAATACTGAGAAAAGTCCTGGAGAGTAGAGGAGACTTGCTGTCTCTCAGACACTCCAGGGAAAGACCATCACCTAACGCTGGTGTGAAATAATTATAGTAGTATTATTATTAGTAATAATAATAATAATAATAATAATAATAATAATAACGCACAAACTATACTCTGTCCTAGAAAATGATATGTATGAAATTATCTGGAATTTTGAGATACACATGGATCACCCAATCCGAACCAAAAGACCAGTCCGAGTGTTAATCAACAAGGAGAAAAGACCTTGTCATCTAGTAGATTTTCCTGCTCCAGCAAACTAGAGTAAAAATGAAAGAAAGGGAAAACATATAAAAATATTTGGATCTTGCTTGAGAACGGAAAAAGTTGTGTAACATGACGGTAACAGTGACACCAATAGTAGTTGGAACTCTTGGAACAGTCTCCAAGAAACTTGGATAGGAGACTGGAGGAACTGAAGATCAGCAGAAGATTCAAAACAATCTAGATCACTGCAGTGTTTAAGAGTCACAGAGACTTAAGGAGACTGAATGTCACTAAGATTCAGCGAAAAATCCTCTGTTTAATTGGTGAGGAAAACTCACAAGAGACGAAACGATCAATCATATAATAAGCGAGTGATGTAAATTAGACCCTGTTCTGGACTTCGGTCCGGAGCGTGGCCCTGGAAAAGGAACAATGGCAGACTTGGGGCCTTTAATTAGGCACCTAGTTTCGACTAGGCTACCTTCGGGTGGGCGAGCTGCATTTTTGTCTCCTTCGTCCCCCTTGTACGGCATTAGACCATGCGTCTAGTTTAAGCCGCAAACTGGCATACGTGCCCGGACCCACATTTGGGTTCGTGAAACTGCTTGCCTCATCAGGCTCACATTGCACTAAGTGAGCCGATGAGCAGCATTGACCAGCAGGGTTCGAGTCTCGGCTCGTTCCTGACCTCCCCTCCCCTTTATCCCCACTTTAATCGGCCTTCGGTCTTTTGACCTTGTGTCAAGTCGTGTCTGGTGGGAGGCAGCGACAAATATATATATAGCCCAAAGAGAGTATAAGACTTGACACGACTGGGAATTGTGCAAGAAGTTTAAATTTGACTATACCAACAAATGGTATATGCATAACCTGTGATCCGTCCTAGATCATGAGACGCTCAAACTTCTCACTCTAGGATTTTGAGATACAAACATAAGATATTGCCATAAATTCGCGTATATATATAAACCAAAGCAATTTTTTGATAGCAATTATTTATATAATCCATGAAATTAATAAGAGGATTTATTCTATAAATACAAAACTTACGTAGATATCGACACAACAAATACAAAAAACTTACAAACACACAAACGCGCGCGCGCGCGCACACACACACACATACACATATTGACGCAGTAAATACAACCCCCCACCAAAACAGACAAACATATTGACTAAAAGCGTTGATAAAAAAACAACTGTCGATTATTTTGCATTATTTTATTAAAAAACTGCCTAAGAAATTATTTGTTTTGAACAGTTTATGAAAGCAATTATATCAAAGCGAATATTTATTGAGAAAAAAGTTGAAATATTCTTATTCAATATCACACACACACACACACACACACACACACATATATATATATATATATATATATAAAGTTTCACTCCTTGGGGAGTTGGATCTTACTCTTCTACAAAGATGCAGTCGGCGTATTCAACAGATCTAGCCGAATAAGTTGAATGTACATATATATATATATATATATATATATATATATATATATATATGTATATATATATATGTATATATATATATATATATATATATATATATATATATATATATATGTATGTATATATGTATGTACATTCAACTTATTCGGCTAGATCTGTTGAATACGCCGACTGCATCTTTGTAGAAGAGTAAGATCCAACTCCCCAACGAGTGAAACTTTGGGGAATTCAGAGTACCCCTACATAGCCTATTATTTCCAGGTCCACTGTGACTCGGAGTGGTAGTACCTGAGAGGGTCCTAACTATGGGTCAAATAGAACTGCTTAATCACATACTATTCAGGAAACTATTTAAGTGGGTCAAATAGAAATATTAGTGTTAGCAATATTTCAAACCATATAACTGTATGTAAACAATTTAAACCTTTTTACTTATAAACTATTCGTTTACAAATCTCATATATTTCACATAAATGTATAAATTCGTTTTGAAATTGAATAACCGACAAAATCGATATGTCGTAAAACATGAACACACACACACACACATATATATATATATATATATATATATGTATGTATATATACAAAAAACAGTTTATCTATGAATATATTTTTTATGGATAATAATGTGCCAATGTTTCGTTTTTTTTTTTTTTTTGTTAAGCCATTTTTAGTGCGATTAAATGCTTCTTCCGAAAAATATCTTTAGGTGAAAAAAAAAAAAAAAAAATAGACGATAAGGTGTCAAAAGGTACTAAGTAGCTAACTTGTTTTTTTGTTGCCATTTCTTTCTTTCTTTCTTTCTTTCTTCTGACTCAATATTTTATTAAATCTGTAAATTTTTTAAAATGTCCCTTCTTTTTCGTTTCAGTCTTCATTTTAATGTACTTTGTTGAGAGAGAGAGAGAGTCAAATAAAATATATTCAACAAGTTGAATACTATATTTTCCTTGAGTTTGACACTCCAGTTTTGTCAATTTCTCAGAGAAATTTGCCAAAAAAAGATTTGTTACCACCTCTCGACTCTAGATTAATTGCTGAAACCACCTCATTCAAATAGAAATGAATAAAACGTAAGTGACTGACCATCGCATGTTCGAAGACGTACTTCGTTTGATCTATTGAGTGGTAAATATATCAGTTGAGTGACTACGAAGTTTGAAGTTCTTTCATTTCACCTTAGCACTCATCAATCATAACGTGCATTCGTTCCTCTTTTATAAACTAGACTAATATTATTAGCATTCAACTAGACTAATATTATTAGCACTCAACTAGACTAATATTATTAGCATTCATCAATCATAACGTGCATTCGTTCCTCTTTTATAAACTAGACTAATATTATTACCACTCAACTAGACTAATATTATTAGCACTCAACTAGACTAATATTATTAGCACTCAACTAGACTAATATTATTAGTATTCATCAATCATAACGTGCATTCGTTCCTCTTTTATAAACTAGACTAATATTATTAGCACTTATCTAGACTAATATTATTAGCACTCAACTAGACTAATATTATTAGCACTCAACTAGACTAATATTATTAGCATTCATCAATCATAACGTGCATTCGTTCCTCTTTTATAAACTAGACTAATATTATTAGCACTCAACTAGACTAATATTATTAGCACTCATCAATCATAACGTGCATTCGTTCCTCTTTTATAAACTAGACTAATATTATTAGCACTTATCTAGACTAATATTATTAGCACTCAACTAGACTAATATTATTAGCACTCAACTAGACTAATATTATTAGCATTCATCAATCATAACGTGCATTCGTTCCTCTTTTATAAACTAGACTAATATTATTAGCACTCAACTAGACTAATATTATTAGCACTCAACTAGACTAATATTATTAGCACTCAACTAGACTAATATTATTAGCACTCAACTAGACTAATATTATTAGCATTCATTATTCATAACGTGCATTCGTTCCTCTTTTATAAACTAGACTAATATTATTAGCACTCAACTAGACTAATATTATTAGCACTCATCAATCATAACGTGCATTCGTTCCTCTTTTATAAACTAGACTAATATTATTAGCACTCAACTAGACTAATATTATTAGCAAAAAACTAGACTAATATTATTAGCACTCAACTAGACTAATATTATTAGCATTCATCAATCATAACGTGCATTCGTTCCACTTTTATAAACTAGACTAATATTATTAGCACTTATCTAGACTAATATTATTAGCACTCAACTAGACTAATATTATTAGCACTCAACTAGACTAATATTATTAGCATTCATCAATCATAACGTGCATTCGTTCCTCTTTTATAAACTAGACTAATATTATTAGCACTTAACTAGACTAATATTATTAGCACTCATCAATCATAACGTGCATTCGTTCCTCTTTTATAAACTAGACTAATATTATTAGCACTCAACTAGACTAATATTATTAGCACTCAACTAGACTAATATTATTAGCACTCAACGAGACTAATATTATTAGCATTCATCAATCATAACGTGCATTCGTTCCTCTTTTATAATCTAGACTAATATTATTAGCACTCAACTAGACTAATATTATTAGCACTCAACTAGACTAATATTATTAGCACTCAACTAGACTAATATTATTAGCACTCAACTAGACTAATATTATTAGCACTCATCAATCATAACGTGCATTCGTTCCTCTTTTATAAACTAGACTAATATTATTAGCACTCAACTAGACTAATATTATTAGCACTCAAATAGACTAATATTATTAGCACTCATCAATCATAACGTGCATTCGTTCCTCTTTTATAAACTAGACTAATATTATTAGCACTCAACTAGACTAATATTATTAGCACTCAACTAGACTAATATTATTAGCACTCAACGAGACTAATATTATTAGCATTCATCAATCATAACGTGCATTCGTTCCTCTTTTATAATCTAGACTAATATTATTAGCACTCAACTAGACTAATATTATTAGCACTCAACTAGACTAATATTATTAGCACTCAACTAGACTAATATTATTAGCACTCAACTAGACTAATATTATTAGCACTCATCAATCATAACGTGCATTCGTTCCTCTTTTATAAACTAGACTAATATTATTAGCACTCAACTAGACTAATATTATTAGCAAAAAACTAGACTAATATTATTAGCACTCAACTAGACTAATATTATTAGCATTCATCAATCATAACGTGCATTCGTTCCACTTTTATAAACTAGACTAATATTATTAGCACTTATCTAGACTAATATTATTAGCACTCAACTAGACTAATATTATTAGCACTCAACTAGACTAATATTATTAGCATTCATCAATCATAACGTGCATTCGTTCCTCTTTTATAAACTAGACTAATATTATTAGCACTCAACTAGACTAATATTATTAGCACTCAACTAGACTAATATTATTAGCACTCAACTAGACTAATATTATTAGCACTCAACTAGACTAATATTATTAGCACTTAACTAGACTAATATTATTAGCACTCAAATAGACTAATATTATTAGCACTCATCAATCATAACGTGCATTCGTTCCTCTTTTATAAACTAGACTAATATTATTAGCACTCAACTAGACTAATATTATTAGCACTCAACTAGACTAATATTATTAGCACTCAACGAGACTAATATTATTAGCATTCATCAATCATAACGTGCATTCGTTCCTCTTTTATAATCTAGACTAATATTATTAGCACTCAACTAGACTAATATTATTAGCACTCAACTAGACTAATATTATTAGCACTCAACTAGACTAATATTATTAGCACTCAACTAGACTAATATTATTAGCATTCATCAATCATAACGTGCATTCGTTCCTCTTTTATAAACTAGACTAATATTATTAGCACTCAACTAGACTAATATTATTAGCACTCAACTAGACTAATATTATCAGCACTCATCAATCATAACGTGCATTCGTTCCTCTTTTATAAACTAGACTAATAATATTAGCACTCAACTAGACTAATATTATTAGCACTCAACTAGACTAATATTATTAGCACACATCAATCAAAACGTGCATTCGTTCCTCTTTTATAATCTAGACTAATATTATTAGCACTCAACTAGACTAATATTATTAGCACTCATCAATCATAACGTGCATTCGTTCCTCTTTTATAAACTAGACTAATATTATTAGCACTCAACTAGACTAATATTATTAGCACTCAACTAGACTATTATTATTAGCACTCATCAATCATAACATGCATTCGTTCCTCTTTTATAAACTAGACTAATATTATTAGCACTCAACTAGACTAATATTATTAGCACTCAACTAGACTAATATTATTAGCACTCATCAATCATAACGTGCATTCGTTCCTCTTTTATAAACTAGACTAATATTATTAGCACTCAACTAGACTAATATTATTAGCACTGATCAATCATAACGTGCATTCGTTCCTCTTTTATAAACTAGACTAATATTATTAGCACTCAACTAGACTAATATTATTAGCACTCATCAATCATAACGTGCATTCGTTCCTCTTTTATAAACTAGACTAATATTATTAGCACTCAACTAGAATAATATTATTAGCACTCATCAATCATAACGTGCATTCGTTCCTCTTTTATAAACTAGACTAATATTATTAGCACTCAACTAGACTAATATTGTTAGCACTCATCAATCATAACGTGCATTCGTTCCTCTTTGATAAACTAGACTAATATTATTAGCACTCAACTAGACTAATATTATTAGCACTCAACAAGACTAATATTATTAACACTCAACTAGAGTAATATTATTAGCATTCATCAATCATAACGTGCATTCGTTCCTCTTTTATAAACTAGACTAATATTATTAGCACTCAACTAGAGTAATATTATTAGCACTCAACTAGACTAATATTATTAGCATTCATCAATCATAACGTGCATTCGTTCCTCTTTTATAAACTAGACTAATATTATTAGCACTCAACTAGACTAATATTATTAGCACTCATCAATCATAACGTGCATTCGTTCCTCTTTTATAAACTAGACTAATATTATCAGCACTCAACTAGACTAATATTATTAGCACTCATCAATCATAACGTGCATTCGTTCCTCTTTTATAAACTAGACTAATATTATTAGCACTCAACTAGACTAATATTATTAGCACTCATCAATCATAACGTGCATTCGTTCCTCTTTTATAAACTAGACTAATATTATCAGCACCCAACTAGACTAATATTATTAGCACTCATCAATCATAACGTGCATTCGTTCCTCTTTTATAAACTAGACTAATATTATTAGCACTCAACTAGACTAATATTATTAGCACTCAACTAGACTAATATTATTAGCATTCATCAATCATAACGTGCATTCGTTCCTCTTTTATAAACTAGACTTATATTATTAGCACTCAACTAGACTAATATTATTAGCATTCATCAATTATAACGTGCATTCGTTCCTCTTTTATAAACTAGACTAATATTATTAGCACTGAACTACACTAATATTATTAGCACTCATCAATCATAACGTGCATTCGTTCCTCTTTTATAAACTAGACTAATATTATTAGCACTCAACTAGACTAATATTATTAGCACTCATCAATCATAACGTGCATTCGTTCCTCTTTTATAAACTAGACTAATATTATTAGCACTCAACTAGACTAATATTATTAGCACTCAACTAGACTAATATTATTAGCACTCATCAATCATAACGTGCATTCATTCCTCTTTTATAAACTAGACTAATATTATTAGCACTCAACTAGACTAATATTATTAGCACTCATCAATCATAACGTGCATTCGTTCCTCTTTTATAAACTAGACTAATATTATTAGCACTCAACTAGACTAATATTATTAGCACTCATCAATCATAACGTGCATTCGTTCCTCTTTTATAAACTAGACTAATATTATTAGCACTCAACTAGACTAATATTATTAGCACTCATCAATCATAACGTGCATTCGTTCCTCTTTTATAAACTAGACTAATATTATTAGCACTCAACTAGACTAATATTATTAGCACTCATCAATCATAACGTGCATTCGTTCCTCTTTTATAAACTAGACTTATATAATTAGCACTCAACTAGACTAATATTATTAGCACTCAACTAGACTAATATTATTAGCACTCAACTAGACTAATATTATTAGCACTCATCAATCATAACGTGCATTCGTTCCTCTTTTATAAACTAGACTAATATTATTAGCACTCAACTAGACTAATATTATTAGCACTCATCAATCATAACGTGCATTCGTTCCTCTTTAATAAACTAGACTAATATTATTAGCACTCAACTAGACTAATATTATTAGCACTCATCAATCATAACGTGCATTCGTTCCTCTTTTATAAACTAGACTAATATTATTAGCACTCAACTAGACTAATATTATTAGCACTCATCAATCATAACGTGCATTCGTTCCTCTTTAATAAACTAGACTAATATTATTAGCACTCAACTAGACTAATATTATTAGCACTCATCAATCATAACGTGCATTCGTTCCTCTTTTATAAACTAGACTAATATTATTAGCACTCAACTAGACTAATATTATTAGCACTCATCAATCATAACGTGCATTCGTTCCTCTTTTATAAACTAGACTAATATTATTAGCACTCAACTAGACTAATATTATTAGCACTCATCAATCATAACGTGCATTCGTTCCTCTTTTATAAACTAGACTAATATTATTAGCACTCAACTAGACTAATATTATTAGCACTCATCAATCATAACGTGCATTCGTTCCTCTTTAATAAACTAGACTAATATTATTAGCACTCAACTAGACTAATATTATTAGCACTCATCAATCATAACGTGCATTCGTTCCTCTTTTATAAACTAGACTAATATTATTAGCACTCAACTAGACTAATATTATTAGCACTCATCAATCATAACGTGCATTCGTTCCTCTTTAATAAACTAGACTAATATTATTAGCACTCAACTAGACTAATATTATTAGCACTCATCAATCATAACGTGCATTCGTTCCTCTTTTATAAACTAGACTAATATTATTAGCACTCAACTAGACTAATATTATTAGCACTCATCAATCATAACGTGCATTCGTTCCTCTTTAATAAACTAGACTAATATTATTAGCACTCAACTAGACTAATATTATTAGCACTCATCAATCATAACGTGCATTCGTTCCTCTTTTATAAACTAGACTAATATTATTAGCACTCAACTAGACTAATATTATTAGCACTCAACTAGACTAATATTGTTAGCACTCAACTAGACTAATATTATTAGCACTCAACTAGACTAATATTATTAGCACTCAACTAGAGTAATATTATTAGCACTCAACTAGACTAATATTATTAGCACTCAACTAGACTAATATTATTAGCAGTCAACTAGACTAATATTATTAGCACTCAACTAGACTAATATTATTAGCACTCATCAATCATAACGTGCATTCGGTCCTCTTTTATAAACTAGACTAATATTATTAACACTCAACTAGACTAATATTATTAGCACTCAACTAGACTAATATTATTAGCACTTAACTAGACTAATATTATTAGCACTTATCTAGACTAATATTATTAGCACTCAACTAGACTAAAATTATTAGCACTCAACTAGACTAATATTATTAGCACTCAACTAGACTAATATTATTAGCACTTATCTAGACTAATATTATTAGCACTCAACTAGACTAATATTATTAGCACTCATCAATCATAACGTGCATTCGTTCCTCTTTTATAAAGTAGACTAATATTATTAGCACTCAACTAGACTAATATTATTAGCACTCAACTAGACTAATATTATTAGCATTCATCAATCATAACGTGCATTCGTTCCTCTTTTATAAACTAGACTAATATTATTAGCACTCAACTAGACTAATATTATTAGCACTCATCAATCATAACGTGCATTCGTTCCACTTTTATAAAGTAGACTAATATTATTAGCACTCAACTAGACTAATATTATTAGCACTCAACTAGACTAATATTATTAGCATTCATCAATCATAACGTGCATTCGTTCCTCTTTTATAAACTAGACTAATATTATTAGCACTCAACTAGACTAATATTATTAGCACTCATCAATCAGAACGTGCATTCGTTCCTCTTTTATAAACTAGACTAATATTATTAGCACTCAACTAGACTAATATTATTAGCACTCATCAATCATAACGTGCATTCATTCCTCTTTTATAAACTAGACTAATATTATTAGCACTCAACTAGACTAATATTATTAGCACTCATCAATCATAACGTGCATTCGTTCCTCTTTTATAAACTAGACTAATATTATTAGCACTCAACTAGACTAATATTATTAGCACTCATCAATCATAACGTGCATTCGTTCCTCTTTTATAAACTAGACTAATATTATTAGCACTCAACTAGACTAATATTATTAGCACTCAACTAGACTAATATTATTAGCACTCATCAATCATAACGTGCATTCGTTCCTCATTTATAAACTAGACTAATATTATTAGCACTCAACTAGACTAATATTATTAGCACTCATCAATCATAACGTGCATTCGTTCCTCTTTTATAAACTAGACTAATATTATTAGCACTCAACTAGACTAATATTATTAGCAATCATCAATCATAACGTGCATTCGTTCCTCTTTTATAAACTAGACTAATATTATTAGCACTCAACTAGACTAATATTATTAGCACTCATCAATCATAACGTGCATTCGTTCCTCTTTTATAAACTAGACTAATATTATTAGCACTCAACTAGACTAATATTATTAGCACTCAACTAGACTAATATTATTAGCACTCATCAATCATAACGTGCATTCGTTCCTCTTTTATAAACTAGACTAATATTATTAGCACTCAACTAGACTAATATTATTAGCACTCATCAATCATAACGTGCATTCGTTCCTCTTTTATAAACTAGACTAATATTATTAGCACTCAACTAGACTAATATTATTAGCTCTCATCAATCATAACGTGCATTCGTTCCTCTTTTATAAACTAGACTAATATGATTAGCACTCAACTAGACTAATATTATTAGCACTCAACTAGACTAATATTATTAGCACTCAACTAGACTAATATTATTAGCACTTATCTAGACTAATATTATTAGCACTCAACTAGACTAATATTATTAGCACTCAACTAGACTAAAATTATTAGCACTTATCTAGACTAATATTATTAGCACTCAACTAGACTAATATTATTAGCACTCATCAATCATAACGTGCATTCGTTCCTCTTTTATAAAGTAGACTAATATTATTAGCACTCAACTAGACTAATATTATTAGCACTCAACTAGACTAATATTATTAGCATTCATCAATCATAACGTGCATTCGTTCCTCTTTTATAAACTAGACTAATATTATTAGCACTCAACTAGACTAATATTATTAGCACTCATCAATCATAACGTGCATTCGTTCCTCTTTTATAAACTAGACTAATATGATTAGCACTCAACTAGACTAATATTATTAGCACTCATCAATCATAACGTGCATTCGTTCCTCTTTTATAAACTAGACTAATATTATTAGCACTCAACTAGAGTAATATTATTAGCACTCATCAATCAGAACGTGCATTCGTTCCTCTTTTATAAACTAGACTAATATTATTAGCACTCAACTAGACTAATATTATTAGCACTCATCAATCATAACGTGCATTCATTCCTCTTTTATAAACTAGACTAATATTATTAGCACTCAACTAGACTAAAATTATTAGCACTCAACTAGACTAATATTATTAGCACTCAACTAGACTAATATTATTAGCACTCAACTAGACTAATATTATTAGGACTCAACTAGACTAATATTATTAGCACTCAACTAGACTAATATTATTAGCACTCAACTAGACTAATATTATTAGCAGTCAACTAGACTAATATTATTAGCACTCAACTAGACTAATATTATTAGCACTCATCAATCATAACGTGCATTCGTTCCTCTTTTATAAACTAGACTAATATTATTAGCACTCAACTAGACTAATATTATTAGCTCTCATCAATCATAACGTGCATTCGTTCCTCTTTTATAAACTAGACTAATATGATTAGCACTCAACTAGACTAATATTATTAGCACTCAACTAGACTAATATTATTAGCACTCAACTAGACTAATATTATTAGCACTTATCTAGACTAATATTATTAGCACTCAACTAGACTAATATTATTAGCACTCAACTAGACTAATATTATTAGCACTTATCTAGACTAATATTATTAGCACTCAACTAGACTAAAATTATTAGCACTCAACTAGACTAATATTATTAGCACTCAACAAGACTAATATTATTAGCACTTATCTAGACTAATATTATTAGCACTCAACTAGACTAATATTATTAGCACTCATCAATCATAACGTGCATTCGTTCCTCTTTTATAAAGTAGACTAATATTATTAGCACTCAACTAGACTAATATTATTAGCACTCAACTAGACTAATATTATTAGCATTCATCAATCATAACGTGCATTCGTTCCTCTTTTATAAACTAGACTAATATTATTAGCACTCAACTAGACTAATATTATTAGCACTCATCAATCATAACGTGCATTCGTTCCTCTTTTATAAACTAGACTAATATTATTAGCACTCAACTAGACTAATATTATTAGCACTCATCAATCATAACGTGCATTCGTTCCTCTTTTATAAACTAGACTAATATTATTAGCACTCAACTAGACTAATATTATTAGCACTCATCAATCATAACGTGCATTCATTCCTCTTTTATAAACTAGACTAATATTATTAGCACTCAACTAGACTAATATTATTAGCATTCATCAATCATAACGTGCATTCGTTCCTCTTTTATAAACTAGACTAATATTATTAGCTCTCAACTAGACTAATATTATTAGCACTCATCAATCATAACGTGCATTCGTTCCTCTTTTATAAACTAGACTAATATTATTAGCACACAACTAGACTAATATTATTAGCACTTAACTAGACTAATATTATTAGCACTCATCAATCATAACGTGCATTCGTTCCTCTTTTATAAACTAGACTAATATTATTAGCACTCAACTAGACTAATATTATTAGCACTCATCAATCATAACGTGCATTCGTTCCTCTTTTATAAACTAGACTAATATTATTAGCACTCAACTAGACTAATATTATTAGCACTCAACTAGACTAATATTATTAGCACTCATCAATCATAACGTGCATTCGTTCCTCTTTTATAAACTAGACTAATATTATTAGCACTCAACTAGACTAATATTATTAGCACTCATCAATCAGAACGTGCATTCGTTCCTCTTTTATAAACTAGACTAATATTATTAGCACTCAACTAGACTAATATTATTAGCACTCAACTAGACTAATATTATTAGCACTCATCAATCATAACGTGCATTCGTTCCTCTTTTATAAACTAGACTAATATTATTAGCACTCAACTAGACTAATATTATTAGCACTCATCAATCAGAACGTGCATTCGTTCCTCTTTTATAAACTAGACTAATATTATTAGCACTCAACTAGACTAATATTATTAGCACTCAACTAGACTAATATTATTAGCACACATCAATCATAACGTGCATTCGTTCCTCTTTTATAAACTAGACTAATATTATTAGCACTCAACTAGACTAATATTATTAGCACTCATCAATCAGAACGTGCATTCGTTCCTCTTTTATAAACTAGACTAATATTATTAGCACTCAACTAGACTAATATTATTAGCACTCATCAATCATAACGTGCATTCATTCCTCTTTTATAAACTAGACTAATATTATTAGCACTCAACTAGACTAATATTATTAGCACTCATCAATCATAACGTGCATTCGTTCCTCTTTTATAAACTAGACTAATATTATTAGCACTCAACTAGACTAATATTATTAGCACTCAACTAGACTAATATTATTAGCACTCATCAATCATAACGTGCATTCGTTCCTCTTTTATAAACTAGACTAATATTATTAGCACTCAACTAGACTAATATTATTAGCACTCATCAATCAGAACGTGCATTCGTTCCTCTTTTATAAACTAGACTAATATTATTAGCACTCAACTAGACTAATATTATTAGCACTCAACTAGACTAATATTATTAGCACACATCAATCATAACGTGCATTCGTTCCTCTTTTATAAACTAGACTAATATTATTAGCACTCAACTAGACTAATATTATTAGCACTCATCAATCAGAACGTGCATTCGTTCCTCTTTTATAAACTAGACTAATATTATTAGCACTCAACTAGACTAATATTATTAGCACTCATCAATCATAACGTGCATTCATTCCTCTTTTATAAACTAGACTAATATTATTAGCACTCAACTAGACTAATATTATTAGCACTCATCAATCATAACGTGCATTCGTTCCTCTTTTATAAACTAGACTAATATTATTAGCACTCAACTAGACTAATATTATTAGCACTCATCAATCAGAACGTGCATTCGTTCCTCTTTTATAAACTAGACTAATATTATTAGCACTCAACTAGACTAATATTATTAGCACTCAACTAGACTAATATTATTAGCACTCATCAATCATAACGTGCATTCGTTCCTCTTTTATAAACTAGACTAATATTATTAGCACTCAACTAGACTAATATTATTAGCACTCATCAATCAGAACGTGCATTCGTTCCTCTTTTATAAACTAGACTAATATTATTAGCACTCAACTAGACTAATATTATTAGCACTCAACTAGACTAATATTATTAGCACACATCAATCATAACGTGCATTCGTTCCTCTTTTATAAACTAGACTAATATTATTAGCACTCAACTAGACTAATATTATTAGCACTCATCAATCAGAACGTGCATTCGTTCCTCTTTTATAAACTAGACTAATATTATTAGCACTCAACTAGACTAATATTATTAGCACTCATCAATCATAACGTGCATTCATTCCTCTTTTATAAACTAGACTAATATTATTAGCACTCAACTAGACTAATATTATTAGCACTCATCAATCATAACGTGCATTCGTTCCTCTTTTATAAACTAGACTAATATTATTAGCACTCAACTAGACTAATATTATTAGCACTCATCAATCATAACGTGCATTCGTTCCTCTTTTATAAACTAGACTAATATTATTAGCACTCAACTAGACTAATATTATTAGCACTCAACTAGACTAATATTATTAGCACTCATCAATCATAACGTGCATTCGTTCCTCATTTATAAACTAGACTAATATTATTAGCACTCAACTAGACTAATATTATTAGCACTCATCAATCATAACGTGCATTCGTTCCTCTTTTATAAACTAGACTAATATTATTAGCACTCAACTAGACTAATATTATTAGCACTCATCAATCATAACGTGCATTCGTTCCTCTTTTATAAACTAGACTAATATTATTAGCACTCAACTAGACTAATATTATTAGCACTCAACTAGACTAATATTATTAGCACTCATCAATCATAACGTGCATTCGTTCCTCTTTTATAAACTAGACTAATATGATTAGCACTCAACTAGACTAATATTATTAGCACTCAACTAGACTAATATTATTAGCACTCAACTAGACTAATATTATTAGCACTTATCTAGACTAATATTATTAGCACTCAACTAGACTAATATTATTAGCACTCAACTAGACTAATATTATTAGCACTTATCTAGACTAATATTATTAGCACTCAACTAGACTAAAATTATTAGCACTCAACTAGACTAATATTATTAGCACTCAACAAGACTAATATTATTAGCACTTATCTAGACTAATATTATTAGCACTCAACTAGACTAATATTATTAGCACTCATCAATCATAACGTGCATTCGTTCCTCTTTAATAAACTAGACTAATATTATTAGCACTCAACTAGACTAATATTATTAGCATTCATCAATCATAACGTGCATTCGTTCCTCTTTTATAAACTAGACTAATATTATTAGCACTCAACTAGACTAATATTATTAGCACTCATCAATCATAACGTGCATTCGTTCCTCTTTTATAAACTAGACTAATATGATTAGCACTCAACTAGACTAATATTATTAGCACTCATCAATCATAACGTGCATTCGTTCCTCTTTTATAAACTAGACTAATATTATTAGCACTCAACTAGACTAATATTATTAGCACTCATCAATCAGAACGTGCATTCGTTCCTCTTTTATAAACTAGACTAATATTATTAGCACTCAACTAGACTAATATTATTAGCACTCATCAATCATAACGTGCATTCATTCCTCTTTTATAAACTAGACTAATATTATTAGCACTCAACTAGACTAATATTATTAGCATTCATCAATCATAACGTGCATTCGTTCCTCTTTTATAAACTAGACTAATATTATTAGCTCTCAACTAGACTAATATTATTAGCACTCATCAATCATAACGTGCATTCGTTCCTCTTTTATAAACTAGACTAATATTATTAGCACACAACTAGACTAATATTATTAGCACTTAACTAGACTAATATTATTAGCACTCATCAATCATAACGTGCATTCGTTCCTCTTTTATAAACTAGACTAATATTATTAGCACTCAACTAGACTAATATTATTAGCACTCATCAATCATAACGTGCATTCGTTCCTCTTTTATAAACTAGACTAATATTATTAGCACTCAACTAGACTAATATTATTAGCACTCAACTAGACTAATATTATTAGCACTCATCAATCATAACGTGCATTCGTTCCTCTTTTATAAACTAGACTAATATTATTAGCACTCAACTAGACTAATATTATTAGCACTCATCAATCAGAACGTGCATTCGTTCCTCTTTTATAAACTAGACTAATATTATTAGCACTCAACTAGACTAATATTATTAGCACTCAACTAGACTAATATTATTAGCACTCATCAATCATAACGTGCATTCGTTCCTCTTTTATAAACTAGACTAATATTATTAGCACTCAACTAGACTAATATTATTAGCACTCATCAATCAGAACGTGCATTCGTTCCTCTTTTATAAACTAGACTAATATTATTAGCACTCAACTAGACTAATATTATTAGCACTCAACTAGACTAATATTATTAGCACACATCAATCATAACGTGCATTCGTTCCTCTTTTATAAACTAGACTAATATTATTAGCACTCAACTAGACTAATATTATTAGCACTCATCAATCAGAACGTGCATTCGTTCCTCTTTTATAAACTAGACTAATATTATTAGCACTCAACTAGACTAATATTATTAGCACTCATCAATCATAACGTGCATTCATTCCTCTTTTATAAACTAGACTAATATTATTAGCACTCAACTAGACTAATATTATTAGCACTCATCAATCATAACGTGCATTCGTTCCTCTTTTATAAACTAGACTAATATTATTAGCACTCAACTAGACTAATATTATTAGCACTCATCAATCAGAACGTGCATTCGTTCCTCTTTTATAAACTAGACTAATATTATTAGCACTCAACTAGACTAATATTATTAGCACTCAACTAGACTAATATTATTAGCACTCATCAATCATAACGTGCATTCGTTCCTCTTTTATAAACTAGACTAATATTATTAGCACTCAACTAGACTAATATTATTAGCACTCATCAATCAGAACGTGCATTCGTTCCTCTTTTATAAACTAGACTAATATTATTAGCACTCAACTAGACTAATATTATTAGCACTCAACTAGACTAATATTATTAGCACACATCAATCATAACGTGCATTCGTTCCTCTTTTATAAACTAGACTAATATTATTAGCACTCAACTAGACTAATATTATTAGCACTCATCAATCAGAACGTGCATTCGTTCCTCTTTTATAAACTAGACTAATATTATTAGCACTCAACTAGACTAATATTATTAGCACTCATCAATCATAACGTGCATTCATTCCTCTTTTATAAACTAGACTAATATTATTAGCACTCAACTAGACTAATATTATTAGCACTCATCAATCATAACGTGCATTCGTTCCTCTTTTATAAACGAGACTAATATTATTAGCACTCAACTAGACTAATATTATTAGCACTCATCAATCAGAACGTGCATTCGTTCCTCTTTTATAAACTAGACTAATATTATTAGCACTCAACTAGACTAATATTATTAGCACTCATCAATCATAACGTGCATTCATTCCTCTTTTATAAACTAGACTAATATTATTAGCACTCAACTAGACTAATATTATTAGCACTCATCAATCATAACGTGCATTCGTTCCTCTTTTATAAACTAGACTAATATTATTAGCACTCAACTAGACTAATATTATTAGCACTCATCAATCATAACGTGCATTCGTTCCTCTTTTATAAACTAGACTAATATTATTAGCACTCAACTAGACTAATATTATTAGCACTCAACTAGACTAATATTATTAGCACTCATCAATCATAACGTGCATTCGTTCCTCATTTATAAACTAGACTAATATTATTAGCACTCAACTAGACTAATATTATTAGCACTCATCAATCATAACGTGCATTCGTTCCTCTTTTATAAACTAGACTAATATTATTAGCACTCAACTAGACTAATATTATTAGCACTCAACTAGACTAATATTATTAGCACTCATCAATCATAACGTGCATTCGTTCCTCTTTTATAAACTAGACTCATATTATTAGCACTCAACTAGACTAATATTATTAGCACTCATCAATCATAACGTGCATTCGTTCCTCTTTTATAAACTAGACTAATATTATTAGCACTCAACTAGACTAATATTATTAGCACTCATCAATCATAACGTGCATTCGTTCCTCATTTATAAACTAGACTAATATTATTAGCACTCAACTAGACTAATATTATTAGCACTCATCAATCATAACGTGCATTCGTTCCTCGTTTATAAACTAGACTAATATTATTAGCACTCAACTAGACTAATATTATTAGCACTCATCAATCATAACGTGCATTCGTTCCTCTTTTATAAACTAGACTAATATTATTAGCACTCAACTAGACTAATATTATTAGCACTCAACTAGACTAATATTGTTAGCACTCAACTAGACTAATATTATTAGCACTCAACTAGACTAATATTATTAGCACTCAACTAGAGTAATATTATTAGCACTCAACTAGACTAATATTATTAGCACTCAACTAGACTAATATTATTAGCACTCAACTAGACTAATATTATTAGGACTCAACTAGACTAATATTATTAGCACTCAACTAGACTAATATTATTAGCACTCAACTAGACTAATATTATTAGCAGTCAACTAGACTAATATTATTAGCACTCAACTAGACTAATATTATTAGCACTCATCAATCATAACGTGCATTCGTTCCTCTTTTATAAACTAGACTAATATTATTAGCACTCAACTAGACTAATATTATTAGCATTCATCAATCATAACGTGCATTCGTTCCTCTTTTATAAACTAGACTAATATTATTAGCTCTCAACTAGACTAATATTATTAGCACTCATCAATCATAACGTGCATTCGTTCCTCTTTTATAAACTAGACTAATATTATTAGCACACAACTAGACTAATATTATTAGCACTTAACTAGACTAATATTATTAGCACTCATCAATCATAACGTGCATTCGTTCCTCTTTTATAAACTAGACTAATATTATTAGCACTCAACTAGACTAATATTATTAGCACTCATCAATCATAACGTGCATTCGTTCCTCTTTTATAAACTAGACTAATATTATTAGCACTCAACTAGACTAATATTATTAGCACTCAACTAGACTAATATTATTAGCACTCATCAATCATAACGTGCATTCGTTCCTCTTTTATAAACTAGACTAATATTATTAGCACTCAACTAGACTAATATTATTAGCACTCATCAATCAGAACGTGCATTCGTTCCTCTTTTATAAACTAGACTAATATTATTAGCACTCAACTAGACTAATATTATTAGCACTCAACTAGACTAATATTATTAGCACTCATCAATCATAACGTGCATTCGTTCCTCTTTTATAAACTAGACTAATATTATTAGCACTCAACTAGACTAATATTATTAGCACTCATCAATCAGAACGTGCATTCGTTCCTCTTTTATAAACTAGACTAATATTATTAGCACTCAACTAGACTAATATTATTAGCACTCAACTAGACTAATATTATTAGCACACATCAATCATAACGTGCATTCGTTCCTCTTTTATAAACTAGACTAATATTATTAGCACTCAACTAGACTAATATTATTAGCACTCATCAATCAGAACGTGCATTCGTTCCTCTTTTATAAACTAGACTAATATTATTAGCACTCAACTAGACTAATATTATTAGCACTCATCAATCATAACGTGCATTCATTCCTCTTTTATAAACTAGACTAATATTATTAGCACTCAACTAGACTAATATTATTAGCACTCATCAATCATAACGTGCATTCGTTCCTCTTTTATAAACTAGACTAATATTATTAGCACTCAACTAGACTAATATTATTAGCACTCATCAATCAGAACGTGCATTCGTTCCTCTTTTATAAACTAGACTAATATTATTAGCACTCAACTAGACTAATATTATTAGCACTCAACTAGACTAATATTATTAGCACTCATCAATCATAACGTGCATTCGTTCCTCTTTTATAAACTAGACTAATATTATTAGCACTCAACTAGACTAATATTATTAGCACTCATCAATCAGAACGTGCATTCGTTCCTCTTTTATAAACTAGACTAATATTATTAGCACTCAACTAGACTAATATTATTAGCACTCAACTAGACTAATATTATTAGCACACATCAATCATAACGTGCATTCGTTCCTCTTTTATAAACTAGACTAATATTATTAGCACTCAACTAGACTAATATTATTAGCACTCATCAATCAGAACGTGCATTCGTTCCTCTTTTATAAACTAGACTAATATTATTAGCACTCAACTAGACTAATATTATTAGCACTCATCAATCATAACGTGCATTCATTCCTCTTTTATAAACTAGACTAATATTATTAGCACTCAACTAGACTAATATTATTAGCACTCATCAATCATAACGTGCATTCGTTCCTCTTTTATAAACTAGACTAATATTATTAGCACTCAACTAGACTAATATTATTAGCACTCATCAATCAGAACGTGCATTCGTTCCTCTTTTATAAACTAGACTAATATTATTAGCACTCAACTAGACTAATATTATTAGCACTCATCAATCATAACGTGCATTCATTCCTCTTTTATAAACTAGACTAATATTATTAGCACTCAACTAGACTAATATTATTAGCACTCATCAATCATAACGTGCATTCGTTCCTCTTTTATAAACTAGACTAATATTATTAGCACTCAACTAGACTAATATTATTAGCACTCATCAATCATAACGTGCATTCGTTCCTCTTTTATAAACTAGACTAATATTATTAGCACTCAACTAGACTAATATTATTAGCACTCAACTAGACTAATATTATTAGCACTCATCAATCATAACGTGCATTCGTTCCTCTTTTATAAACTAGACTAATATTATTAGCACTCAACTAGACTAATATTATTAGCACTCATCAATCATAACGTGCATTCGTTCCTCTTTTATAAACTAGACTAATATTATTAGCACTCAACTAGACTAATATTATTAGCACTCAACTAGACTAATATTATTAGCACTCATCAATCATAACGTGCATTCGTTCCTCTTTTATAAACTAGACTAATATTATTAGCACTCAACTAGACTAATATTATTAGCACTCATCAATCATAACGTGCATTCGTTCCTCTTTTATAAACTAGACTAATATTATTAGCACTCAACTAGACTAATATTATTAGCACTCATCAATCATAACGTGCATTCGTTCCTCTTTTATAAACTAGACTAATATTATTAGCACTCAACTAGACTAATATTATTAGCACTCATCAATCATAACGTGCATTCGTTCCTCTTTTATAAACTAGACTAATATTATTAGCACTCAACTAGACTAATATTATTAGCACTCATCAATCATAACGTGCATTCGTTCCTCTTTTATAAACTAGACTAATATTATTAGCACTCAACTAGACTAATATTATTAGCACTCATCATCATAACGTGCATTCGTTCCTCTTTATAAACTAGACTAATATTATTAGCACTCAACTAGACTAATATTATTAGCACTCAACTAGACTAATATTATTAGCCTCATCAATCATACGTGCATTCGTTCCTCTTTTATAAACTAGACTAATATTATTAGCACTCAACTAGACTAATATTATTAGCACTCATCAATCATAACGTGCATTCGTTCCTCTTTTATAAACTAGACTAATATTATTAGCACTCAACTAGACTAATATTATTAGCACTCAACTAGACTAAATATTGTTAGCACTCAACTAGACTAATATTATTAGCACTCAACTAGACTACTAATATTATTAGCACTCAACTAGAGTAATATTATTAGCACTCAACTAGACTAATATTATTAGCACTCAACTAGACTAATATTATTAGCACTCAACTAGACTAATATTATTAGGACTCAACTAGACTAATATTATTAGCACTCAACTAGACTAATATTATTAGCACTCAACTAGACTAATATTATTAGCAGTCAACTAGACTAATATTATTAGCACTCAACTAGACTAATATTATTAGCACTCATCAATCATAACGTGCATTCGTTCCTCTTTTATAAACTAGACTAATATTATTAGCACTCAACTAGACTAATATTATTAGCACTCATCAATCATAACCTGCATTCGTTCCTCTTTTATAAACTAGATTGATATTATTAGCACACAACTAGACTAATATTATTAGCACTTAACTAGACTAATATTATTAGCACTCATCAATCATAACGTGCATTCGTTCCTCTTTTATAAACTAGAATAATATTATTAGCACTCAACTAGACTAATATTATTAGCACTCATCAATCATAACCTGCATTCGTTCCTCTTTTATAAACTAGACTAATATTATTAGCACTCAACTAGACTAATATTATTAGCACTCAACTAGACTAATATTATTAGCACTCATCAATCATAACGTGCATTCGTTCCTCTTTTATAAACTAGACTAATATTATTAGCACTCAACTAGACTAA
Organism: Sepioteuthis lessoniana; assembly: GCA_963585895.1. Taxonomy (NCBI): domain Eukaryota; kingdom Metazoa; phylum Mollusca; class Cephalopoda; order Myopsida; family Loliginidae; genus Sepioteuthis; species Sepioteuthis lessoniana. Next base: position 206,976 of record CAUZXS010001748.1, on the reverse strand, counting down.
TATTATTAGCACTCATCAATCAGAACGTGCATTCGTTCCTCTTTTATAAACTAGACTAATATTATTAGCACTCAACTAGACTAATATTATTAGCACTCAACTAGACTAATATTATTAGCACTCATCAATCATAACGTGCATTCGTTCCTCTTTTATAAACTAGACTAATATTATTAGCACTCAACTAGACTAATATTATTAGCACTCATCAATCAGAACGTGCATTCGTTCCTCTTTTATAAACTAGACTAATATTATTAGCACTCAACTAGACTAATATTATTAGCACTCAACTAGACTAATATTATTAGCACACATCAATCATAACGTGCATTTGTTCCTCTTTTATAAACTAGACTAATATTATTAGCACTCAACTAGACTAATATTATTAGCACTCATCAATCAGAACGTGCATTCGTTCCTCTTTTATAAACTAGACTAATATTATTAGCACTCAACTAGACTAATATTATTAGCACTCATCAATCATAACGTGCATTCGTTCCTCTTTTATAAACTAGACTAATATTATTAGCACTCAACTAGACTAATATTATTAGCTCTCATCAATTATAACGTGCATTCGTTCCTCTTTTATAAACTAGACTAATATTATTAGCACTCAACTAGACTAATATTATTAGCACTCAACTAGACTAATATTATTAGCACTCAACTAGACTAATATTATTAGCAATTATCTAGACTAATATTATTAGCACTCAACTAGACTAATATTATTAGCACTCAACTAGACTAATATTATTAGCACTCAACTAGACTAATATTATTAGCACTTATCTAGACTAATATTATTAGCACTCAACTAGACTAATATTATTAGCACTCATCAATCATAACGTGCATTCGTTCCTCTTTTATTAAGTAGACTAATATTATTAGCACTCAACTAGACTAATATTATTAGCACTCAACTAGACTAATATTATTAGCACTCAACTAGACTAATATTATTAGCACTCAACTAGACTAATATTATCAGCACTCATCAATCATAACGTGCATTTGTTCCTCTTTTATAAACTAGACTAATATTATTAGCACTTAACTAGACTAATATTATTAGCATTCATCAATCATAACGTGCATTCGTTCCTCTTTTATAAACTAGACTAATATTATTAGCACTCAACTAGACTAATATTATTAGCACTCAACTAGACTAATATTATTAGCATTCATCAATCATAACGTGCATTCGTTCCTCTTTTATAAACTAGACTAATATTATTAGCACTCAACTAGACTAATATTATTAGCACTCAACTAGACTAATATTATTAGCATTCATCAATCATAACGTGCATTCGTTCCTCTTTTATAAACTAGACTAATATTATTAGCACTCAACTAGACTAATATTATTAGCACTCATCAATCAGAACGTGCATTCGTTCCTCTTTTATAAACTAGACTAATATTATTAGCACTCAACTAGACTAATATTATTAGCACTCAACTAGACTAATATTATTAGCACTCATCAATCATAACGTGCATTCGTTCCTCTTTTATAAACTAGACTAATATTATTAGCACTCAACTAGACTAATATTATTAGCACTCATCAATCAGAACGTGCATTCGTTCCTCTTTTATAAACTAGACTAATATTATTAGCACTCAACTAGACTAATATTATTAGCACTCAACTAGACTAATATTATTAGCACACATCAATCATAACGTGCATTCGTTCCTCTTTTATAAACTAGACTAATATTATTAGCACTCAACTAGACTAATATTATTAGCACTCATCAATCAGAACGTGCATTCGTTCCTCTTTTATAAACTAGACTAATATTATTAGCACTCAACTAGACTAATATTATTAGCACTCATCAATCAGAACGTGCATTCGTTCCTCTTTTATAAACTAGACTAATATTATTAGCACTCAACTAGACTAATATTATTAGCACTCAACTAGACTAATATTATTAGCACTTATCTAGACTAATATTATTAGCACTCAACTAGACTAATATTATTAGCACTCATCAATCATAACGTGCATTCGTTCCTCTTTTATAAAGTAGGCTAATATTATTAGCACTCAACTAGACTAATATTATTAGCACTCAACTAGACTAATATTATTAGCACTCAACTAGACTAATATTATTAGCACTCAACTAGACTAATATTATCAGCACTCATCAATCATAACGTGCATTTGTTCCTCTTTTATAAACTAGACTAATATTATTAGCACTTAACTAGACTAATATTATTAGCATTCATCAATCATAACGTGCATTCGTTCCTCTTTTATAAACTAGACTAATATTATTAGCACTCAACTAGACTAATATTATTAGCACTCAACTAGACTAATATTATTAGCATTCATCAATCATAACGTGCATTCGTTCCTCTTTTATAAACTAGACTAATATTATTAGCACTCAACTAGACTAATATTATTAGCACTCAACTAGACTAATATTATTAGCATTCATCAATCATAACGTGCATTCGTTCCTCTTTTATAAACTAGACTAATATTATTAGCACTCAACTAGACTAATATTATTAGCACTCAACTAGACTAATATTATTAGCACTCATCAATCATAACGTGCATTCGTTCCTCTTTTATAAACTAGACTAATATTATTAGCACTCAACTAGACTAATATTATTAGCACTCATCAATCATAACGTGCATTCGTTCCTCTTTTATAAACTAGACTAATATTATTAGCACTCAACTAGACTAATATTATTAGCACTCATCAATCATAACGTGCATTCGTTCCTCTTTTATGAACTAGACTAATATTATTAGCACTCAACTAGACTAATATTATTAGCACTCATCAATCATAACGTGCATTTGTTCCTCTTTTATAAACTAGACTAATATTATTAGCACTCAACTAGACTAATATTATTAGCATCCATCAATCATAACGTGCATTCGTTACTCTTTTATAAACTAGACTAATATTATTAGCACTCAACTAGACTAATATTATTAGCACTCAACTAGACTAATATTATTAGCACTCAACTAGACTAATATTATTAGCACTTATCTAGACTAATATTATTAGCACTCAACTAGACTAATATTATTAGCACTCAACTAGACTAATATTATTAGCACTCAACTAGACTAATATTATTAGCACTTATCTAGACTAATATTATTAGCACTCAACTAGACTAATATTATTAGCACTCATCAATCATAACGTGCATTCGTTCCTCTTTTATAAACTAGACTAATATTATTAGCACTCAACTAGACTAATATTATTAGCACTCAACTAGACTAATATTATTAGCACTCAACTAGACTAATATTATTAGCACTCATCAATCATAACGTGCATTCGTTCCTCTTTCATGAACTAGACTAATATTATTAGCACTCAACTAGACTAATATTATTAGCACTTATCAATCATAACGTGCATTTGTTCCTCTTTTATAAACTAGACTAATATTATTAGCACTCAACTAGACTAATATTATTAGCATTCATCAATCATAACGTGCATTCGTTCCTCTTTTATAAACTAGACTAATATTATTAGCACTCAACTAGACTAATATTATTAGCACTCAACTAGACTAATATTATTAGCACTCAACTAGACTAATATTATTAGCACTCATCAATCATAACGTGCATTCGTTCCTCTTTCATGAACTAGACTAATATTATTAGCACTCAACTAGACTAATATTATTAGCACTTATCAATCATAACGTGCATTTGTTCCTCTTTTATAAACTAGACTAATATTATTAGCACTCAACTAGACTAATATTATTAGCATTCATCAATCATAACGTGCATTCGTTCCTCTTTTATAAACTAGACTAATATTATTAGCACTCAACTAGACTAATATTATTAGCACTCAACTAGACTAATATTATTAGCACTCATCAATCATAACGTGCATTCGTTCCTCTTTTATAAACTAGACTAATATTATTAGCACTCAACTAGACTAATATTATTAGCACTCATCAATCATAACGTGCATTCGTTCCTCTTTTATAAACTAGACTAATATTATTAGCACTCAACTAGACTAATATTATTAGCACTCATCAATCATAACGTGCATTCGTTCCTCTTTTATGAACTAGACTAATATTATTAGCACTCAACTAGACTAATATTATTAGCACTCATCAATCATAACGTGCATTTGTTCCTCTTTTATAAACTAGACTAATATTATTAGCACTCAACTAGACTAATATTATTAGCATCCATCAATCATAACGTGCATTCGTTACTCTTTTATAAACTAGACTAATATTATTAGCACTCAACTAGACTAATATTATTAGCACTCAACTAGACTAATATTATTAGCACTCAACTAGACTAATATTATTAGCACTTATCTAGACTAATATTATTAGCACTCAACTAGACTAATATTATTAGCACTCAACTAGACTAATATTATTAGCACTCAACTAGACTAATATTATTAGCACTTATCTAGACTAATATTATTAGCACTCAACTAGACTAATATTATTAGCACTCATCAATCATAACGTGCATTCGTTCCTCTTTTATAAACTAGACTAATATTATTAGCACTCAACTAGACTAATATTATTAGCACTCAACTAGACTAATATTATTAGCACTCAACTAGACTAATATTATTAGCACTCATCAATCATAACGTGCATTCGTTCCTCTTTCATGAACTAGACTAATATTATTAGCACTCAACTAGACTAATATTATTAGCACTTATCAATCATAACGTGCATTTGTTCCTCTTTTATAAACTAGACTAATATTATTAGCACTCAACTAGACTAATATTATTAGCATTCATCAATCATAACGTGCATTCGTTCCTCTTTTATAAACTAGACTAATATTATTAGCACTCAACTAGACTAATATTATTAGCACTCAACTAGACTAATATTATTAGCACTCAACTAGACTAATATTATTAGCACTCATCAATCATAACGTGCATTCGTTCCTCTTTCATGAACTAGACTAATATTATTAGCACTCAACTAGACTAATATTATTAGCACTTATCAATCATAACGTGCATTTGTTCCTCTTTTATAAACTAGACTAATATTATTAGCACTCAACTAGACTAATATTATTAGCATTCATCAATCATAACGTGCATTCGTTCCTCTTTTATAAACTAGACTAATATTATTAGCACTCAACTAGACTAATATTATTAGCACTCAACTAGACTAATATTATTAGCACTCAACTAGACTAATATTATTAGCACTCATCAATCATAACGTGCATTCGTTCCTCTTTCATGAACTAGACTAATATTATTAGCACTCAACTAGACTAATATTATTAGCATTCATCAATCATAACGTGCATTCGTTACTCTTTTATAAACTAGACTAATATTATTAGCACTCAACTAGACTAATATTATTAGCACTCAACTAGACTAATATTATTAGCACTCAACTAGACTAATATTATTAGCACTTATCTAGACTAATATTATAAGCATTCAACTAGACTAATATTATTAGCACTCAACTAGACTAATATTATTAGCACTCAACTAGACTAATATTATTAGCACTTATCTAGACTAATATTATTAGCACTCAACTAGACTAATATTATTAGCACTCATCAATCATAACGTGCATTCGTTCCTCTTTTATAAACTAGACTAATATTATTAGCACTCAACTAGACTAATATTATTAGCACTCAACTAGACTAATATTATTAGCACTCAACTAGACTAATATTATTAGCACTCAACTAGACTAATATTATTAGCACTCAACTAGACTAATATCATTAGCACTCAACAATCATAACGTGCATTCGTTCCTCTTTTATAAACTAGACTAATATTATTAGCACTCAACTAGACTAATATTATTAGCATTCATCAATCATAACGTGCATTCGATCCTCTTTTATAAAATAGACTAATATTATTAGCACTCAACTAGACTAATATTATTAGCACTCAACTAGATTAATATTATTAGCATTCATCAATCATAACGTGCATTCGTTCCTCTTTTATAAACTAGACTAATATTATTAGCACTCAACTAGACTAATATTATTAGCACTCATCAATCCTAACGTGCATTCGTTCCTCTTTTATAAACTAGACTAATATTATTAGCACTCAACTAGACTAATATTATTAGCACTCATCAATCATAACGTGCATTCGTTCCTCTTTTATAAACTAGACTAATATTATTAGCACTCAACTAGACTAATATTATTAGCACTCATCAATCATAACGTGCATTCGTTCCTCTTTTATAAACTAGACTAATATTATTAGCACTCAAATAGACTAATATTATTAGCACTCAACTAGACTAATATTATTAGCACTCAACTAGACTGATATTATTAGCACTCAACTAGACTAATATTATTAGCACTCAACTAGACTAATAATATTAGCACTCAACTAGACTAATATTATTAGCACTCAACTAGACTAATATTATTAGCACTCAACTAGACTAATATTATTAGCACTCAACTAGAGTAATATTATTAGCAATCAACTAGAGTAATATTATTAGCACTCAACTAGAGTAATATTATTAGCACTCAACTAGACTAATATTATTAGCACTCAACTAGACTAATATTATTAGCACTCAACTAGACTAATATTATTAGCACTCAACTAGACTAATATTATTAGCACTCAACTAGAGTAATATTATTAGCACTCAACTAGACTAATATTATTAGCACTCAACTAGACTAATATTATTAGCACTTAACTAGACTAATATTATTAGCACTCAACTAGACTAATATTATTAGCACTCAACTAGACTAATATTATTAGCACTCAACTAGACTAATATTATTAGCACTCAACTAGACTAATATCATTAGCACTCAACTAGACTAATATTATTAGCACTCAACTAGACTAATATTATTAGCACTCAACTAGACTAATATTATTAGCACTCAACTAGACTAATATTATTAGCACTCAACTAGACTAATATTATTAGCACTCAACTAGACTAATATTATTAGCACTCAACTAGACTAATATTATTAGCACTCAACTAGACTAATATTATTAGCACTCAACTAGAGTAATATTATTAGCACTCAACTAGAGTAATATTATTAGCACTTAACTAGACTAATATTATTAGCACTCAACTAGACTAATATTATTAGCACTCAACTAGACTAATATTATTAGCACTCAACTAGACTAATATTATTAGCACTCAACTAGACTAATATTATTAGCACTCAACTAGACTAATATTATTAGCACTCAACTAGACTAATATTATTAGCACTCAACTAGACTAATATTATTAGCACTCAACTAGACTAATATTATTAGCACTCAACTAGAGTAATATTATTAGCACTCAACTAGACTAATATTATTAGCACTCAACTAGACTAATATTATTAGCACTCAACTAGACTAATATTATTAGCACTCAACTAGACTAATATTACTAGCACTCAACTAGACTAATATTATTAGCACTCAACTAGACTAATATTATTAGCACTCAACTAGACTAATATTATTAGCACTCAACTAGACTAATATTATTAGCACTCAACTAGACTAATATTACTAGCACTCAACTAGACTAATATTATTAGCACTCAACTAGACTAATATTATTAGCACTCAACTAGACTAATATTATTAGCACTCAACTAGACTAATATTATTAGCACTCAACTAGACTAATATTATTAGCACTCAACTAGACTAATATTATTAGCACTCAACTAGACTAATATTATTAGCACTCAACTAGACTATTATTATTAGCACTAAACTAGACTAATAATATTAGCACTCAACTAGACTAATATTATTAGCACTCAACTAGACTAATATTATAAGAGTATAAAACAAACCCATTAAATCACTCTCTAACTATATGATTTTTATCTTTTGATATAAGCTGCCCTTTCCTTTTTTTTTTTAAAAAAAAGTAGCTTTATGTCGGGATTCATTGGAAGTTATTTATTTCTAGATTCTGGTTTGTATTGAAAAGAAAATACTAGTTTGGTGTACAAATTACGATCTATCTGATTTCTGGAAATTGGTCTGGTTTTGAGAATTATATATCCATGAAAATTATTTTGATATTTTTATTTAATTTTGTTATTAATGATGTTTACGAAGAGTTGCAAAGGCTAATATAAAATTAGATTAGCATAAAGCGTTAGAAATTGTGTTGTCTTAATATTCCAAATGTAAGAAACTGCCTACTTGAAAAATTAGCATTTAAAATCTAAGCTCTCACCTAGATTCAAACACTGACAACAGGATTGGAAATACACAGCTACTTCAACTACCAAGCAGGTTTATATATTATTATGATTTATATTTACTAAGCTAAGATCAGAATGACAGAAGAGTAAATTAGGAGAAATAAGAGGAAAAGATGGTTGGTTGGTTGGTTTTATGGCATACCAACCATTTTTGGTTTATTTAATGCCAAAGCCAATCTTTTTTCAGTCACTTATATGGTTTCAAGTATTTTTATCTAATACTAATAATTTTCAAGCATCTATATGATTTCAGGTTATAATTCCTATTTAATAATAAGTAAAAATTGGTGACCGTTGTCGAGGGTGACCAGATGGCTCCCTTTTCAATATCTACTACACCGAAGTGTTGGGGAGGCCGCTACTCCTTTCCCTGGATTGCTCCACTTTACCCTCAATATGTACCTTATATTGCACAGTGTTAAGCAAGGAGGTATCAAGTACTATTTCTAAAGTCTTTGGTATGACGCGACATGGGATTGAACCCAGGTGTCCCGGACCATTGGCGAACACTCTACCCACTAAGCCAATGAGCCGGTTATTAATCATTTATTTGTTCACAATTACTTTTTTTCAAGCATTTCAAGCAATTATATGGTTTCAAGGAACTAATGATAATAATCCTTAGTAAAACTTTTATTGATATCAATTTTCTCACGGCTATGTAGTTTCAGATATCAACCATTAATTTTTTTCAAACTGATCCATTTGACCCATACATGGTATCCTAACGTGTACAACCATTCCAGATCAGAGTAGAACTTGGAGTAATGGAAACGAAGAGGTGACTTTACATTTTACTGAGCTCCAGATTTTGTAGCCTCATCACCGGATGAAGTTTTGTGTCATACCAAAGACACCCCTCTTGGGATATCTTCCCACTCAGGAGTGTCGAAAAAGCGGTAAAGGAAGATATTAATACGCCTATTTTTTTTTAAGTGGACAGCAACATTACAATGATCAACAGAGAAAAATCTAGTATCATCACTGTGTTTGAGCATCGATCAAATCTTAGAAAGACGTAGCTGAGATAAACCAGGAATTTGGCCCAGTCGGCTGGTGCTGCAGAATACACCGACTGCATCTCTCCAGAAGGGTAAGACTACGCCAGCTCAATGAGTGTCCTGGATATGACATTGAACAATCTGATAGTGAGGCTCCAGTAATGCTGGAGCTTTGCGGAATGCAGAGTATCCCTTCATTACTATCACTCCCAGGTCCACTCTGGCCCGGAGTGGTAGCACCTATTAGGGTCCTATCTATTGGTCAAATAGAATTAAACTATTTATTTATGTTAAACTGAATTGTTTGAAATTGAACTGTTTTTATGTATTAAAATGGATTTGGTATTAAATAACCAACAATGGTTGATGTGTCATAAAACCAAACCAAACCAAACCAAACTAGGTGTTATTATTATTATTATTATTATTATTATTATTATTATTATTATTAGTTGTAGTAGTACTTCTAGTGAGTTTTTCACACCAACGCTAGCTGGTGATCATTCACTGAAGTCTGAGAAACAGCAAGTATCTTATAGTTTAAGAACGTTTCTGAATGTTCTAGCCGATCTGAGCAATGTTATAGTCGGGATGATTTCGTTTCTTCCAATTCCTCCAGTATCTTTTCTAACCTTTGGGGACAGTCCGAAGTGCAACAACTATAATTCGTATCACCAACACCTTCATGTTCCATTATTTTTCTTTTTTTAGTTCTATGGCAAAATCCAAGTTTTTGTCAATCTTATCACTTTCTTTTATCTTCATTTCGTGGCCCGCTGGAACAGGAAAATCCACTTGATGGAAATTTTTTCTTGTTAATTAATATTAAGGTCTGGTCTTCTGGTCGGGATTGGATGATCCTTTTGTATCTCAAAATCACAGTTTTATGCATCTCATTTTCTATGACGGATTCTAATTTGTGCTCATACCATTTGGTAGCATAGTCAGATTTGAATCTCTTGCAAAATTTGATCTTGTATTCCTTTTGTGCCAGTTTGCTGCTTTAACTGATTTTTTGACAAACCGCTTTCTCTCTCTCTCTCTCTCTCTCTCTCTCTCTCTCTCTCTCTCTCTCTCTCTCCAAATAACCTATACTTGCTATTCTGTCGTGTATAATCAATTTTTGCTTCAACCTAGTTGGTCCTTATGGATTATTTTGTGTTACTACTAGAAGAGATTCAATTTTACTCTTAAGTTTTCCCTTTTTCATCCATGTCCAGGTTTTTTCATGTGCAATATAACTAGTTAAAGTATCCATATAGTTGTTTTGTTCCCACTTTCTGTTAGCCTAGTCGGCTGGTACTGTAGAATGCAACGACTGCATCACTGCTGAGGAGTAAGACTCCCTACTAACGACTGTGCTGGATATGACACTAAAAAATCTAATGGTGAGACTCCAGTAATGTTGGAACTTTTGGTAATGTTAGTACTCCTTCATTGCCATCGCTCCCAGGTCAACTCTGGCCCGGAGTAGTAGCACCTGAAAGGGTCCTATCTGTGGGTTAAATAGAACTGTTTGACATTTAAATTGACTTGTTGGTGATACATAGCAATATTTTGAATCATTTAACTTTGTTGACTTATGTTAAGTTGAATTGTTAGAAATAGAACTGTTTGACCATTTAACTGTGTGTAAAACAATTTGACCGTGCTGAAAAAGAGCCCGGGCTCGTTTAAAAATGTTATCAACAAAATATTTACAAATCATTTATCTAATATAATATAAAGAGGATTTGGCATTAAATAACCTTCAATGGTTGATAAGCCATAAATCCTAACCAAACCAAATCCTATATATTCAATATATATGTATAAAGAGGATTTGACGTTAAATAACCTTCAATGGTTGATATGCCATAAAACTCAACCAAACCAAATCATATATATTTAATGTATATATGTATAAAGAGGATGTGGCATTAAATAACCTACAATAGTTGATATGCCATAAAACCAAACCAAACCAAACCAAACAAAATCCTATGTATTTAATATACATATATAAAGAGGATACGACATTATATAACTTGTAATAGTTGATATGTCATAAAACCCAACCCAATCCAACCCAACCCAACCAAATCTTATATATTTAATATACATGTATAAAGAAGATTTAGCCATAAATAACCAACAACGGTTTCTTTACTCTTTTTAATCATTGTCATTTTATTGATGAATCAACAAAATTCTTATTGCAGGTGAGTCTTCTTTCTCCTTTTTTTGACACATATAATCTGTCTGTGTCATCTCTCGGATGTTAGGCCTTGTGCATAGTCCTCAATTTCTTTATTCTTTGGTCGATTTATTTATCTTAAGAATGGTTCACAATATATTACAAGGGGACCTGTCCAAATATCTATTCCTTTGATGAAATTTTTGCTACCTAGCTAGATTTTGAGAAATTTTCTTGTTCTGAGTATTCTTTTCTAATTTTTTCTTTCATCTCGGTTTATTTGATAGTGTCCACTTCCAGTATTCCCAAGTTGTAATTTTCCTTTTCTCCAACTATTCTGATGCTTTCCTGATTTAGCAGTTCTATTCCTTCTATTGTTTCTCTTTTTCCACTTTCCATTATCATCATGGCACACTTCTCAATGTCAAATTCTGTCCCTATATCCTGGGTGTATATTCCTATTGTTTTTACTACGGTCACCAGTATTAATTCATTTTTGGAAAATGTCTTGATATAATCAATGTATATAAGGTGGTTGATCCCTTTCTGTCATTTTGTAAATTTGTAGCTTCCTGTTAATCATAACTAAAAACAAATAGCAGTGATGAAAATGAGTCTCTTAGGGAGACACCTCTTTGGATTTTTGCTTCTCTTAGGGTGTGCCCTTATGCTGCTAATGCCACTTTCCAATTTGCAATGGCTTTCGTAATGATGTTTTATGACTTTGACAGATATTTTGTAAAATTTTCAGAAATTCTATTATCCAAGTTTGTCGGACTAAAATACAATAATAATAATAATAATAATGATTGTCGACTTTGCTGTCCCGGTGGACCACAGAATAAATCTGAAGGAAAGTGAAAAGAAAGAAAATTACCTCGACCTTGCTAGAGAAATAAAAAAGCTGTGGAACATGAAAATAACGATTGTGCCAATTATGGTTGGTGCGTTAGGTACAATAACTGAAGGATTATCAAAAGGCCTGGAGGACTTGGAAGTTGGCGGACGGGTAGAGACTATCCAAACGACAGCATTGCTAAGAACTGCCAAAATCCTGAGACGAGTCCTGAAGACTTTAGGAGACTTGCTGTCACTCAAACTCCAGGGAGAAAGCATTAGCTAACATTGATGTGAAAAACTCTAAAGGTGTAAATGATAGTAATAATAATAATTTGGAGAAGGAGACGCACAAACTTCTCTGGGATTTTGAGATACAACAAACAGATCACCTAATCTCGACCAGACAACCAGACATAATGACAGTCAATATAAAAAGCAAAAAAACAAAAGAACACCTAACGAATAATGGACTGTGCTGTCTGGCAGACTGGCAGACAACAAAGTAAAATTAAAAGAAAGCGGAAAAGAAAAATTAATACCAAATCCTTGCTGAAAAAGCTATGACATTTATAACAATTGCCATTGGTGCTTTCGGTGCAGTCACCAAAGTATTAATAAAGGGACAGGGGGAATTGGAAATAAAAGGATGTATGGAGACCATCCAAACTACAGCATTATTGAGATCGGCCAGAATACTGAGAAGAGTCCTGGAGACTTGACGAGACTTGCTGTCACTCAAACTCTAGTGAGAAACAATCTGCTAACGCTGGTGTAAAAAATATCTAAGGAATGATGGTAATCAACAAGAAAGAAAGAGAACTTGTAGAATTGTGGGCTTTGCTGTGCCGGCTGACCTTAGAGTAAAATTGAAAGAACGTGAAAAGAAAGATATGTACCTCGACTTTGCTAGAGAATGGAAAAAATTGGGGAACATGAAAGTGACGTTTATATCAATCATGATTCGTTGGTTTGGTTTCTTTGTTTTTAATGGCATATCAACTCTTTTTAGGTCATTTAATGCCAAAGCCATTCTCCTAGAAGAACAGTCGTGGTACTATTTAACCCATAGCTGGGAGGATAAGGGGGCTCATACCTTTTCCAAGGGTATTTGCCCGAAAGTGAATGTAATAGTGCGACTGAAGTACGAACTCGCGTACTACGATTCCGCAGTCCAACGCTTTAACCATTACACCATGAGGACACCCCCATCATGATTGGTGCTCTTGGTACAGTCACCAGAGGATTAATAAAGGGACTGGGGGACTTGGAAATAAGAGGACGTGTGGAGACCATCCAAACTATAACATTATTGAGATCGGCCAAAATACTGAGAAGAGTCTTGGAGACTTGACGAGACTTAAAGTTATTCAAACTCCAGTGAAAGACCATCCACTAACGCTGATGTGAAAAACTCTCAAGGAACAAAAACAATAATGATAATAATAATAATAGTTTTCTTTATCCCTATCATATTTATCGTTGCGTGCTTTTCACACTATTAGTAACTAGTTGCTTTTGCTGAAATCCGAAAAATGAATTTCTCAGTGTTCAGGACTTATATTAATATTCTATCCGATTTAGTAGTGCTGTGGTCTGTACGAGCTCTTCCTCTGATATCTAATTCACTCAATATCTCTTTCATGTTATTTGGGATTGTTCCGATGGCTTTGAATATGTTGGTATCATTGACAACATTTTTTTTTCATGATTATTTTTTATTTTTCTACCTTTTTTAGATTAAAAAAAAATTCTTTCTCTTGTCTGATGGAACAGCGAAGATCACGAGCTGGCCCAGTCGGATAGTCAGAGGTATTGTAGAATATACCGACAGCAACTCTGCAGAGGGGTAAGACTCCTCCCCCAAAGAATGTTCTGGATATAACGTTAAACAATCTCACACCCCAGTCAGCTAGTGCTGCAGAATACACTGACTGTATCTCTGCAGAGGGTTAAAACTCCCTCCTCAACGAGTGTGCTGGTCATGACATTAAACAATCTGAAGGTGAGGTTCCTGTAATGTTGGAGCTATGGGGGAATGCTACTGCCCCTTCATTGCTATTGCCCCTAGGTCCACTCTCATCCTAAGTGGTAGCACCTGATAGGGTCCTATCTATGGGTCAAATAGAACGGTTTGACATTTAAATTGTGTACTTTGATATTAAACTGAGTGCAAGCAAATGGCATGCTAAACTGAATTGCTTGAAATAGAACTGTTTGATCGCTTAACTGCACGTAAGTAAATGATTGATATTTAATTGAATTGATTGTGATACATGGCAATACTTGGAACCATTTAACTTTGTTGACATGCTAAACTGAATTGAAATAAAACTATTCGGTCATTTAACTGTGTGTAAACAAATGACTGATGTTTAATTGAATTGTTAGTGACAAATAGCAATACTTGAAAACATGTTTGCAAACAAATGATTAATAGTAAGTAGAATTATTCTTATTAGATTGAAATAAGTGAAACCATTTAACTGTGTGCCAAAAAAACAACAAAAAAAAAAACAAGCTCAGGCTCGTTTGAGAATGTTACCAGCAAAATGTGTTTAAAAATCACATATTTAATATATATGTATAAAAAGTATTTGGCATCAAATAACCTACAATGGTTGATATGCCATAAAACCAAATCAATCCGAAGATCACTAGCCGATAAATTCTTATTTACAGTCAGAGTGATTGCCAGTCCATCCCATCAAAAAAAAAAAAAAAAAAAAAAAAAAAAAAAAAGAAATAAAAAAGAAAATTCCGAACAAACAAAAAAAAGCCAAACAAACCAAGTAGCCATGTTAGATATCCTCCCTCACTTTTCTTTCTTTTTTTTTTTTTTTTTTTTAACTAAATTAATTCCATAGACTTGAAAAATTTTTTGGCTTAACTTGCATATTTCTTGATTTTCTTTCGGAAAATACTATTTTAAAAACTTCCTATTATTTTTTAGAATTTAACATGCAATCCATTTTTTTACATAACTTGGTATGAGAAGCTTCTTTTATTTTCTTAACTTGATTTAGATTATTCGGATTTTGTCTTCTTCTTTACATTTATATTCACTACGTTTCGGCCGATGAATGCTTTCAGGTGTTTCTTGTGGAACTCCGAATCGAACCCTTTATTTAATCCATGGGAATAGATTGTTCTAATTCTGTTTATCATAACCGGGTACTAGTGTTACGCTATAGCAAATATTCCTTGTTATTTTTACTTGTAGTTAGGATTGAACCAGCAACCACTGATTTCACTGAGAAATTCTTTAACTAAATGCCTCTATCAATTACGCCATGCATCCTGCTAAAGAATTCAGGATGAATTTTTAAGACTTGTAAAGTCTTTGTCTTTATCAACCAATGAAACTACGTATTAATATTATCCCGACCCATTGGTCTAGTGAGTAGAGTAGTCCGGGAGACCATGTTTCAATCCTAGGTCGAGTCATACCAAAGACTCAAAAAAAGTACTTGATGATTTTTTGTTTAACACTCAACATTATAAGGTATGTATCAAGTGTAAAGTGGGGCAATCCCGGGAAAAAGTAACCCCCTCCTCACGTCGGTGTAGTAGCGAATGAAAAGGGAGCTTTTGAGTCGCCTTCAATTACGGTCACCAACTTTACTTTAACCGGCTTATTTGGCTTGTGTGTAAAATGTTTGCTAATGATCCGGGAGACCTGGGTTCAACCCCAGGTTGAGTCGTACTAAAGAATCAAAAAACGGTGCTTTATGCCTCTTTGCTTAACACCCAGCATTTTAAGGGCATCTAGAGCAATATAGGGAAGGGAATATCACCCTCCGCTACACCTCGGTGTTGTAGCTATTGAAAAAGAAAGTTTGGGCTGCTCTCGACTACGTTCGAAAACTATTTACTTCAAAAAATTTAAAAAAATCTTTGCTTATATAACAATTTTTATTAGATTTTTTTCAGTATCGTATGCTTCCCACCATTTTTGGCATTGTATGCTTCCAAACATTTTTGGTATTATATACTTCTAACCATTTCTGGCATTGTATACTTCCTACCATTTTTGGTATCCTATGCTTCCTACCATTTTCGGTATTATATTCTTCCTACCATTTTTAGCATTATATGCTTCCAACCAGTTTTGGCATTATATGCTTCCAACCATTTTTGGCATTATATGCTTTCTACCATTTTTGGCATTATATGCTTTCTACCATTTTTGGCATTATATGCTTCCAACCATTTTTGGCATTATATGCTTCCTACCATTTTTGGTATTATATGCTTCCTACCATTTTTGGTATCCAATGCTTCCAACCATTTTTGGTATTATATGCTGCCAACTATTTTTGGCATTATATTCTTCCTACCATTTTTAGCATTATATGCTTCCAACCATTTTTGGTATCCAATGCTTCCAACCATTTTTGGCATTATATGCTTCCTACCATTTTTGGCATTATATGCTTCCAACCATTTTTGGCATTATATGCTTCCTACCATTTTTGGTATTATATGCTTCCTACCATTTTATGTATAATATGCTTCTACCATTGTTGGTATTATATGCTTCCAACCATTTTTGGCATTATATGCTTCCTACCATTTTTGGTATTATATGCTTCCTACCGTTTTTGGTATCCAATGCTTCCAACTATTTTTGGCATTATATGCTGCCAACTATTTTTGGCATTATATTCTTCCTACCATTTTTAACATTATATGCTTCCAACCATTTTTGGCATTATATGCTTCCTACCATTTTTGGCATCATATGCTTCTAACCATTTTTGGCATTATATGCTTCCTACCATTTTTGGTATTATATGCTTCCTACCATTTTATGTATAATATGCTTCTACCATTTTTGGCATTATATGCTCCCTGTCATTTTTGGTATTAAATGCTTCCTATCATTTTTGGGTTTATATGCTTTCAACCACTTTTTGCATTATATGCTTCCTACCATTTTTGGTATTATATGCTTCCTACCATTTTATGTATAATATGCTTCTACCATTGTTGGTATTATATGCTTCCAACCATTTTTGGCATTATATGCTTCCTACCATTTTTGGTATTATATGCTTCCTACCATTTTTGGTATCCAATGCTTCCAACCATTTTTGGCATTATATGCTGCCAACTATTTTTGGCATTATATTTTTCCTACCATTTTTAACATTAGATGCTTCCAACCATTTTTGGCATTATATGCTTCCTACCATTTTTGGCATTATATGCTTCCAACCATTTTTGGCATTATATACTTCCTACCATTTTTGGTATTATATGCTTCCTACCATTTTATGTATAATATGCTTCCAACCATTTTTGGCATTGTATGCTCCCTGTCATTTTTGGTATTAAATGCTTCCTATCATTTTTGGGTTTATATGCTTTCAACCACTTTTTGCATTTTATGCTTCCTACCATTTTTGGTATTATATGCTCCCAACCATTTTTGGTATTATATGCTTCCTACCATTTTTGACATAATATGCTTCCTACTATTTTTGGCATTATATGCTTCCTATGATTCTTGGTTTTATATGCTTCAAACAATTTTTGGCATTATATGCTTCCAACGATTTTTGGCATTATATGTTTCCTACCATTTTTGGTATTATATGCTTCCAAATATTTTTGGCATTATATGCTTTCAACCATTTTTGACATTATATGCTTCCTATCATTTTTGGCATTATACGCTTTCTACCATTTTTGGTATTATATTCTTTCTACCATTTTTGGTATTATATGCTTCCAAACATTTTTGATATTATATGCTTTCAACCATTTTGGCACTATATGCTTTCTACCATTTTTGGTATTATATGCTTACAACCATTTTTGGCATTATATGCTTTCTACCATTTTTGGTATTATATGCTTCCTACCATTTTATGTATAATATGCTTCCAACCATTTTTGGCATTATATGCTCCCTGTCATTTTTGGTATTAAATGCTTCCTATCATTTTTGGGTTTATATGCTTTCAACCACTTTTTGCATTTTATGCTTCCTACCATTTTTGGTATTATATGCTCCCAACCATTTTTGGTATTATATGCTTCCTACCATTTTTGACATAATATGCTTTCTACTATTTTTGGCATTATATGCTTCCTATGATTCTTGGTTTTATATGCTTCAAACAATTTTTGGCATTATATGCTTCCAACGATTTTTGGCATTATATGTTTCCTACCATTTTTGGTATTATATGCTTCCAAATATTTTTGGCATTATATGCTTTCAACCATTTTTGACATTATATGCTTCCTATCATTTTTGGCATTATACGCTTTCTACCATTTTTGGTATTATATTCTTTCTACCATTTTTGGTATTATATGCTTCCAAACATTTTTGATATTATATGCTTTCAACCATTTTGGCACTATATGCTTTCTACCATTTTTGGTATTATATGCTTACAACCATTTTTGGCATTATATGCTTTCTACCATTTTTGGTATTATATGCTTCCTACCATTTTATGTATAATATGCTTCCAACCATTTTTGGCATTATATGCTCCCTGTCATTTTTGGTATTAAATGCTTCCTATCATTTTTGGGTTTATATGCTTTCAACCACTTTTTGCATTTTATGCTTCCTACCATTTTTGGTATTATATGCTCCCAACCATTTTTGGTATTATATGCTTCCTACCATTTTTGACATAATATGCTTCCTACTATTTTTGGCATTATATGCTTCCTATGATTCTTGGTTTTATATGCTTCAAACAATTTTTGGCATTATATGCTTCCAACGATTTTTGGCATTATATGTTTCCTACCATTTTTGGTATTATATGCTTCCAAATATTTTTGGCATTATATGCTTTCAACCATTTTTGACATTATATGCTTCCTATCATTTTTGGCATTATACGCTTTCTACCATTTTTGGTATTATATTCTTTCTACTATTTTTGGTATTATATGCTTCCAAACATTTTTGATATTATATGCTTTCAACCATTTTTGGCACTATATGCTTTCTACCATTTTTGGTATTATATGCTTACAACCATTTTTGGCATTATATGCTTTCTACCATTTTTGGTATTGTAAACTTCTTATCAATTTTTGGCATCAGATGCTTTGAACTATTTTTGGCATGATATGCTTCCTACCATTTTTGGCATTATATGCTTCTAACCATTTCTTGCATTATATACTCTGAACCATTTCTTGCATTATATGCTCTGAACCATTTTTTAGTATTATACCATTTTTGGCATTATATATTTCCTATCATTTTTGGTATTATATGCTTCCTACCATTTTTGACGTTATATGCTTCCTACCATTTTTGGCATTATATTTTCCTACGATTCTTGGTTTTATATGCTTCCAAAAACTTTGGCATTATATGCTTCCTACCATTTTTGGAATTATATGCTTCTAAAAAATTTTGGCATTATATGCCTCCTACCATATTTGGTATTATATGCTTCCTACCATTTTTGGTATTATATGCTTCCAACCAATTTTGGCATTATATGCTTCCTACTCTTTTTGTTATTATATGCTTCCTACCATATTTGGTATTATATGCTTCCTACCATTTTTGGTATTATATGCTTCCTACCATTTTTGGTATTATATGCTTCCTACCATTTTTGGTATTATATGGTCCCAACTATTTTTTGGCATTATATGCTTCCTACCATTTTTGGTATTATATGCTTCCTACCATTTTTGGTATTATATGCTTTCTACCATTTTTGGTATTATATGCTCCCAACTATTTTTTGGCATTATATGCTTCCTACCATATTTGGTATTATATGCTTCTTACCATTTTTGGTATTATATGCTTCCTACCATTTTTGGTATTATATGCTCCCAACTATTTTTTGGCATTATATACTTCCTACCATATTTGTTATTATATGCTTCCTACCATTTTTGGTATTATATGCTTCCTACTATTTTTGGTATTATATGCTTCCTACCATTTTTTGTATAATATGCTACTTACCATATTTGTTGTTATAAACTTTCTACCACTTTTACCCAACTGGCGAGGGTATGCTTTGTCTTAATGTCTGTTTAAAAAAAAATTTTTTTACATTTCACCTACCCTGATAAACAACCTTTTTATTTATCATGGTATACTTTTTATTATTGTTTTTTTCTAATACATGATATACTTCTTTTTTGAATATCAAGCGTATTATGCCATCCTTCCTATTATCTTTTATTTTAACTACCCTGACATGCTGACTTTTTAAAACCTTACTTTTGTTTCATATTTCATATTTTTTTTATTAATACCTAATTTGGTATTATATACTTACTATTATATATACAGAATTACCTATATTTCCATTTTATATTATATTTCCGAACTTCTGTCTAAATTGTCATCGTTTTCTTTTATTTTGTTTTATTTAACTTGCAATTGTGTGCTTTAAAATATCTACACTGCAATATATATATATATATATATATATATATATATATATATATATTAACCAACAATACTATCAAAAGCTTTCTTTTTATACCTTGCTGTCGCGTACTCTTTTCTTTATATATAACCGTCCATTTTGTCTTGTGCTCCCTCTTTTTACCTTACTTATTATAGTGCGTTTTCAAAAGAAATAAGAAAAAAAATAAAACGATAAAGTACAAAAAAATAAAAAATAAAAAAAATAAAGAATATCCTTCTCTCGTGTTTCCTGTTTTTATCTAACTTAGCATCGTGTGCTTCCCCACTCTTTTTTACCCTCGATTTGTTATCGTGTGTCTCCCTGTTATTTTTTTACCTTCCTGGCATGTGCTTCTTTTTTTGTTTATTTACTTTTTATTGAAGTTATTATATGTTTCCTTTGTTTTTCTTTAATATCGCAATAATATGCTTTCATTTTTATATTCAAGTTGCCAATGTATGTTATTTGTCTTTTTTTTTTTAGTTAAGCTGGCAATGTATGCAACCGCCATTCTCTTAAAAGTTAATTTCATATGCTTCCTGTTTTTATTTAAATAACCATCATATACTTCCTTTGAATATTTGTTGCTATCGGATGTTTCCTATTTCGTAAATCTATAATGATATCGGTTTTTGGTTTAATTGGTTTGAGTACTGTGTTTAAGTAACTAGTATTTGCGAGTTTTTTAAAATTTAAATTAACTTGCAACAGTATGCGTTCCCTAACTTGCTATAGTAAGTTTTCGAGGTGCCCGCGGTGTGATGGTTATCGTCGTAGGAAACGGACACGGCGACACGAGTTCAAATCCTGGACGAGACCGTTTGCATTTCACATAGCACTAATACCCTTGGGAAAGGTATGAATCCAATTATTCTTCCTCCAGCTATGGGTAAATAGTAGGGCAGACTGGGTTCTTCAGCCTTGGTTAGGCAACTAGTCTTGGAGAAGGAAAACTCTGAATTGAAACCTGTTAAACTCCGCTTAAAAATTGACCTTGTGTCATCCTGCCCGGGTGGAAGGGGTTGGTAAAAAGAGGAGGTGCCCGTGGTGTAATGGTTATCGTTGTAGGAAATGGACACGGCGACACGAGTTCAAATCCTGGACGAGACCGTTTGCATTTCATATAGCACTAATACCCTTGGGAAAGGTATGAATCCAATTATTCTTCCTCCAGCTATGGGTAAATAGTAGGGCAGACTGATTTCTTCAGCCTTGGTTAGGCAACTAGTCTAGGAGAAGGAAAACTCTGAATTGAAACCTATTAAACTCCGCTTAAAAATTGACCTTGTGTCATATCCTGCCCGAGCGGAGGGGTTGGGTAAATATGTATAGTAAATTTCATACATTTACTTCTTTTTTATCATTTGTCATTTCTTTCTTTTTATGTTGTCATGAGGTAATTGTTTTTACACATCTTGTCATGTTTTTTTTCTATCTTTTACATGAATTATCCTTTATACGAGGGTCATTCAATAAATAAGGTAAATATTGTCTAAGTAGTCGCCTATTAACCGGCTCATTGGCCTACTGGGTAGACTGTTCGCCAATGGTCTGGGACACCTTGGTTCAGTCCCAGGTCACGTCATACCAACGACATTTAAAATGGTACTTGATACCTCCTTGCTTAACACTCAGCAAAATAAGGTACGTATCGAGAGTAAAATGGAGCAATCTAGGTAAAGGAGTAGTGCCCTCCCCTACACTTCGGTGTAGTAGCTATTGAAATGGGAGCCTTCTGGTCACTCTCGACTACGTTCGCCAACTTTCCTTTTACTTACTTTGTCGCCAATAGGAAGCACTGTTTACAGGCACACCTTTTTCAAGGAAATCAATAGCTATGGGTCTTTTCCTGGCCCAGAACACTGTTAGCATGACCTTCTTTACTGATCGCTGCACTTGCAATGTTTTCTTTACCAGAGAGTCAGTGTGTTTCCACTCTATGAACTATCTTTTCGACACAGGCTGACTGTAGCAAACCTACATATAACCCATTTGTAAACATCTTTGATTAAAACATTTTTCTCTGTACACTTCATACCTTTTTTCAATAAATTTCTCATGGCTTGAACTTCTCAACTACCAAAAATTTGATTACAGGTCTCTGTTTAAGTTTGGAGTGCTCTAATTTGCTGCCATTTTGAGATGCCTCAAAACAGAATACTTCTTCTGTGTGTATAACAGCAGATACTGGCATACACATGTTTGCATATATCTCCACATTCCCCAAAGCTACTGGAGTGGAGCCTCACCATCAGATTGTTTCTTATCATTACTAGGACACTCATTGGAGAGGTCTTACCTCTCTGTAAAAAAAGGCAGTTGGCGTATTCTACAATCCCCAAACCGACTGGGCTGTAAACGCAAACTTTTTCTTGCCCAGTCGGCTAGGGTTGTAGAATACACCGACTGCACCTCTGCACAAGAGTAACCCCCCCCCAATGAGTGTCCTGATATGACATTAAACAATCTGATGGTGAGGTTCCAGTAATGCAGGAGCTTTGGGGTATGTGGAGCTGGCCTTCATTGCCATTACTTCCAGGTCCACTCTGGCCCCGAATGGTAGCACCTGATAGGGCCCTATCTATGAGTTAAATAGAACTAAACTGCATACTTATGCTACACTGAATTATTTGAAATAGAACTGTTTTTGACATTGAAACTCTACTTACACTAAACTGAATCGTTATATATAGAACTGTTTTGACATTTATCTGTGTGTAAAAAAAATCTGTACTTATATTAAACTGAATTAGCTGAATTAGAACTGTTTGACTAAACTGAATAGGTTGAAATAGAAATGTTTTTGACAATTAAACGGTGTACTCATACTAAACTGAATTGTTTGAAATGGGACTGACTATTTACATAAAAATAGATTTGGCGTTAAATAACCTACAAAGGTTAATATGCCATAAAATCCAACCAACCAACCAACCAAACATTTTCGAGATTAAAATAATTATTGCGATGATCCAATTAATAAGAATGCTGAGTTTTACTTTTATAGGAAAGATTATGAAAAAAAAAAATTTTCTTTGAAATTCCCCTTATTTATTGAATGACTCACGTATTTTAAAATTTAATTCGTCATAATGTTTCCTTTGTGTTTATAGCCCAGTCGGTTTGGGGATTGTAGAATACGCCAACTGCCTTTTTTTACAGAGAGGTAAGACCTCTCCAATGAGTGTCCTAGTAATGATAAGAAACAATCTGATGGTGAGGCTCCACTCCAGTAGCTTTGGGGAATGTGGAGATATATGCAAACATGTGTATGCCAGTATCTGCTGTTATACACACAGAAGAAGTATTCTGTTTTGAGGCATCTCAAAATGGCAGCAAATTAGAGCACTCCAAACTTAAACAGAGACCTATCATCAAATTTTTGGTAGCTGAGAAGTTCAAGCTATGAGAAATTTATAGAAAAAAGGTATGAAATGTACAGAGAAAAATGTTTTAATCAAAAATGTTTACAAATGGGTTATATGTCGGTTTGCCACAGTCAGCCTGTGTCGAAAAGATAGTTCAAAGAGTGACGAAACTATCTGATGGTGAGGCTTCAGTCTCGTAGTTTTGGGGAATGTGGAGTACTCCTTCATACCCATTACTGCTAAGTTCACTCTGACCTAGAGTGGTAGTACCTGTTAGGGTCAAATAGAACTGTTTAACCATTTAACTATATGCAAACAAAATACTGATATTAAATTTAATTGTTAGTATTACGTAGCAATATCTGGAACTATTTAACTATGTACAAACGAACGAATAATGTTGAATAGAATTATTAGCGTTCGGTAGCAACACTTGAAAACATTTAACTGTATGCAAAGAAATGGAAAATGTTGAATAAAGTTGTTAGTGTTAAATAGCAATATTTGAAACCAAGTGTTCAAACAAATATCTTGCAGCCCAGTACAGCCTGTACTGGATTGCATGGTACCAATGCTCAAAATGATCCTTGAACTGATCTGATATTGAAAGCTCAAGATAGGTCGCATTTACGAGGCAAAAGATCTGTAAAAATTTTGAGATTCATTAATAATGGTATAAAATTCACTTATTATTATGATCATTTCTTGTTTGTATTAAAAGAGGCAACAAATCCAGTATGTTTTTTGTAGTGGCCAATTAATGACTGATACTGATAATTTGTTTTGGAGTCCTTTGTCTTTGTCCAGTTCCTTCTCTCCTTTATATTGTTTGACCTATCTTCTCAACCAATGCAAGTTCTAACCGTACGCTACCGTTGCAGATAATTATGTGGGTGAACCGAAAAACTGGCGCGTGTGCCACTAGATTTCTTATTTCGTTTCTTCGTTTTCCGTTTGGTTTGAAAACAAACATCGCGTCAAATCATTTCAGTTATTTTCCTTTCATTCTTTCATGTCCTTTCAATTTTTGTATTTCTTTACATTTTGTTCGAGTTTTTTAATCTATTTTTTTTATTTTCCAATCAATTGCTTTGTCTTTTCGCGCGCGCAAACGCCCTACCAACGTGAACAAAAATAATTACCCCTCCAAAACAGATACATGCAAACGTGTGTATGCTAGAATCTGCTGCTATACACACAGTCTTATGATTTTCAAATACTTACTTAGAATACGTGCATAGATACACACACACACACACACACACACACACACACACACACACACACACACACACACACACACACACACACACACATACTCTCTCTCTCTCTCACACACGCACACACATACTCACACACACAGACATACATACACACACATACATACATACATACATACATACACACTCACACATACATACAGACATACATACTCTCTCTCTCTCTCACACACACACACACACTCACACTCACACACACACAGACATACATACACACACATACATACATACACACTCACACATACATACATACATACATACATACTCTCTCTCACACACACACACATACTCACACTCACACACACACACAGACATACATACACACACACATACATACATACACACTCACACATACATACATACATACATACATACATACTCTCTCTCTCTCACACACACACACACACAGACACACACACACACACACACACACACACACATATATATATATATATATATATATATATATATATATATATATATATATATACACTAGCAAATAAATACATTCATAAGCACATGCCTACACACAAGTACGTTGATATACCCGAATGCAGATAAACACACATTTGAAATATATATATATATATATATATATATATATATATATATATATATATATAGTGTGTGTGCGTGTGTGTGTGTGTGTGTGTGTGAGTGCGTGTATGTATGGGTGTGTGTAATCACGCATGAATATAAATATGCTTGTTCATACAAACACAGAAAAACATACAAATAAGTATGTGTACACGCTTGCATGCATACATTTTACACGAACGTAAATATGCTATCATTGTATATGCACACACAGAGAAGAACACACGCATAAAGTTTCGTGCACGCGCTACACACGCGTACGGTTAAAGTTGTTTCTTTCTTTGCATGTGTCCGTGGCTGGTAAGCGTTCCGTAATAAAAGAAAACTGTTGACATCTCCAAAAATCTGCGCATGCTCGACGTGCACGTGCGTCTCAGCGTGTGGCTGCAACACACACTCATACAAAAAAAAAAAAAAATAAAAAAATAACAAACAAAAAAACCCCCAAAAAACAAATAAAAAAAAAAAAAAATAAACTCAAAACAAGCAGTGGCAGTGACAACACAAAATACAACAACAACAACAACAACAACAAAAAAGCAACTTCTTAAAATCAGGAAAAAATAAAATGTATAAAAATAATGAAGGAGGGAAGGAAGAAAAAAAAAGGTGAGAGAAAAGACAAGAACAAAAGAAGACATTAGGTAAAAAAAGATTTTAAAAACTTGTGGAAAAAAATATCGCGCATTCCTAACACTACGGGCACATGTCCAACAGGTGACGACCATATGGTCTTTTCTGACGTTAACCTATCCACAGATGACTCTCAATGTCAGGCATTTCGATTTTTCGTCTATTTATTTTTACCTGCTGTCTTTTCTCTTTAAAATTCTTTGTTGTTTTATTTTATTCTTTGTTTTACAGTGTTTTTTTTCTCTCTTTTGTTGTTGTAACCGTTATTGTTGCTTATTTCTTCTTTAGTTGGCTTTTGCATTAGATCAATTGGACAGACAGGCAGACGATCAGTGATTACTTTCATCAGAGTAGGAAAAAAAAAGAAAAGAAAAAGAAAATGAAGGGTAAAGAAGAAAGGAAGACGTTAGAAAACAGCAAAGAATGAAAGTGACAGAGGGTAGGAGAGAAGGGTGAGAAACAAGGAATAGGAGACAGAGAAGATAAAAAAAAGAAAGAAAGAAAGAAAGAGAGAGTAAAAATAGAAAGCCTGATGAAGAAAATGGAAATGTACTAAGCTTTTTGCTTAGATGTGGCACAAGGCCATATGAAAGGGGCACCCAATGAGACTCAAACTCACTCGTTTAGGTTTGCTAGCCGAGCTTGCTAACCATTACACCACCAGAGGCGCCTAGCCTGATGAAGGAAATGGATCATGAAGAAAGATATAAAGGTAGAGAGAGACTAAATGAAAGATAGATATATAGAGAGTGTATATGTGTAACTGTACGGAGGAAAAAAACGATTGTTGAGAGAGAGAGAGAGAGAGAGAGTGAGAGTGTGTGTGTGTGTAAAGGAAAAAATGCTCCAAAAAGCGCAAAAGATAATGATCAGAAAAACAAAAGAGAAATAAGAGGAAGAAGAATGAAAGAGAGGTTAAAAAAGAACCCTAAATAATATGTCAAAGAAAAAAAGAAAACGAAAAGAAAAAGGAAAGGGAAAAGAAAAAGAAAACGAAAAGAAAAAGAAAAAAGAATACGATGATGCAACAGGAAAGAAAAAAAAAGTAAAGTGAATGTAGAGAATGAGCAAGAGGAAAGAGAGGAAAAGAATGAAGTCAGGAAGATAAAAAAGAGGATGAACGCATAATTGCTGAAGAAAAAAATCCACGAGAGAAAGAAAAATTCAAATAAGATGTGTGGCTATGAATGAAGCAGAGGGAGAAAGAAAGGATAACTGTTCAGTATTGTCTCGGATTTAAGGGTGGCTGTCTAAGTGCTGGATGGAGAGGGGAATTGGGACAGCATCAAAGTGGAACGAAATGATGGATTGGGGGTATTGTGAATTTTTGTTATTTATTTATTTATTTATTTTATGATGGCTGCCTGCCTCTGCACGTTCGCTTGTTGCAAGGCGGTCAGCACGCGCCAGGAACAAGTCATGGTTCGGGTAGGGATAGGAGATTAAGAAAAAGAAAGATAGAAAAAAAAAAGAAAAAAAAAAACAACTGGAAGGGAAAAACAGACAAGGTGGGTAGCAATACAGAAGGTAAGGGAGAGTAGGGGCTAAATTAAAAGAAAATCCTAAAAGCGGTGGATAATGAAGATATTGGAGTTGGTGGGGAGGGGTGCAAAAGAAACCAGAATGAAAAGGTTTGGAGGAAGAAAAGTGATAGCTGATAATGATTATGATCGTGATTATAGCAACGAAGAAAATACTTGGAAGATGATGATGATGACGAAGA
Organism: Sepioteuthis lessoniana; assembly: GCA_963585895.1. Lineage (NCBI taxonomy): Eukaryota > Metazoa > Mollusca > Cephalopoda > Myopsida > Loliginidae > Sepioteuthis > Sepioteuthis lessoniana. The sequence continues at coordinate 178,591 of CAUZXS010001748.1, read as the reverse complement.
AGAGTCAGTGTAGAAGACAAAGATTTGATGAAATAATCTGATCATTTTCCATACTGATTAAGATATTTTTTAGGTAAAAATATAGTAAAGAGTTCGGCGCTTTAGAAGTAACTGAATAAAAGCAATAACGCTACGTAACACAAATTGTGTTTCTAGATAATGTGCATAATTTCTTAATGGCTTATATTGTAAAACTACAGAAAATAACCATTATTCTTTTCAGACTTTGATTTTGGACTTAATAATGAAATTTAAAAATTAACTTTCAACGAAAAATAGGCACATTTTCATTGACATGTCTGGTCGTCTGGTCGAAATTAGGTGATCCGTTTGTATCTCAAAATCCAAATGGAGTTTGTGCGTCTCGTTTTCCAGGACAGATGCTGGGTTTTGCTTATATCATTCGTTCGTATGGTCAAATTTCAATTTCTTGCCCAATTCCCTGCAGATCACCTTGCCCACCCAGTTGTGTTTATTCTTATACTCTTTCTGTACTAATTTGTTGCATTCGCTTATTGATCGTTTCGTATCTATCACTACATAACCTACATCTGTTTTGTTGTGTCTTATCTATTCTTGCTTTGATATGATTGGTCCTTATGGCCTTGTTTTATGCTACTATTAGAAGAGATTAAATTTTTCTCTTAAGGTTTCCCTCTTTTAGCCACGTCCACGTTTTTTCCTGTAAGATGTCGCTTGTTAGTAGCTTAAAACGACCATATAATTGTTTTTCTTCCCATTTTTGTTTTCTGGTATTGTTTATAGTAGCTGTAATCATTTCCTACCCACACTTTTCTTTGCAGTCTTCTAGTCATTGTATCGATGGATCGACACTATTTGGAATGTCGGCGAGTCCTTTTCCTCCTTCTTTTCTTGACACATACAGTCTGTCAATGCCATCTCCGGGGTGTAATGCCTTATACATGGTCATTAGTTTTTCTTGTTATCTGGTCCATTTGTTTAAGTTATTCTCTGATCAACTTCAAGAGTGATCCCAAATATCTTACGAGGATGGGCAGCCCAGGTATTTATCTCTTTGATAAGGTTCCTGCTATATAGTTTTGTCTCGAGTAGTTTTCTATTTCTCCTGAAATACTCTTAATTTTTTTCTTTCATCTCCACTTGTTTGATGGTGTTAGCTTCCAATATTCCCAAGTATTTGTAGGTTTCCTTTTTCTCCGAGCGTTCTAATTTTTCTTGAATCGTTAGTTCCTTTGGTTATATGTGAGAGACAGGAAGTTTCCTCACGTCTCCTGGATTTTTTAGTATTCTGGCTGTTCTCAATAATGTAATAGTTTGGACTATCTCCACTTGACCTCTTATTTCCAAGTCCTCCAGTCCTTGTACCAGTCCTTGTACCAGTCCTTTGGTGATTGTAGCTGGAGCACCAATTACTATTGGTATCACCGTCACTTTCATGTTCCATAGTTTTTTCAATTCCCTAGCAAGGTCGATGTACTTATCTTTCTTTTCGTTTTCTCTCAATTTTAATCTGTGGTCAGCCGGGACAGCAAAGTCCTCAATTCGACAAGTTCTCTTTTTTATTGATTATTACTAGGTCTGGTCGACTGGTCGAGATTATGTGATCCGTTTTTATCTCAAAATCCCAGAGGAGTTTGTACGTCTCATTCTCTAGGAGTGATTCTTCTTCTTCTTTTGAAAGTTTTTCACATCAGCGTTAGCTGTTGTTTTTATCACTTTGATGAGATTTCTGCTGCTGAGTTTGGTTTCCAGAAGTTTTCTCGTTCGTCTGAGATACTTTACTAAAAAATTTTTTTCACATCCACTTGTTTGATGGTGTCCACTTCCAATATTCCCAAGTTTTAGCTTTACTATTGTTTTTTTTACAATCCTTTACCGGATCATGAACCAAGACGTAGGGTGAGGGAAGATAATGATTATATGTATTTTTGATGCATTTTTCACATGTTACTTTTCTAATCACATTGATAGAACACTCCTAAGGAGATGAGCAGTTCTGCAAAGTGCAATTTTTTGTATTTTATATAGGCTGGGACTGCCAGGTATCTTGTAAATCTGTCTTTTTCTTAATCATACGCTGGACTCCCGCTATTATTGGCATGGTGGTAGTTTTGTGTTTCCTCAATTCTTCACTCCCCCTTTTTTTTGTATTTACTTATATTATCATACTCTTTAACTGCTATGTTATATGTTGGTTCTGACATATACATTAAAAATTATGTTTTTCTTTTATAATCTTTAGGAACTATATCTGATCTATGGCTTTTTATTTTCCAATGAGTTGGGATTGCGAAGTCCAAATTTCAGCATTTCATAGTATTTGCATATTTTCCAATGAATATGATGTTCCATTTTATGATGCCTTTCTTTATATTCTATTGGTGTTAGGATTGGGCAACCAGACACTTATTGGCCAATTGATTCAGATTTTCGTCTGCACAATCTACATATTGGATTTGATCAAATTTTTTATAACGTTTGCCTGATAGTTTACTGTTGAGACACTCTGGCCCTGTGCTACTATAATTAACCTCTCTGTCTCCGCTTTTAGTCCAACACTTTTGAGCCATCGATTAGTCTTTACTATATCTATATTGGCATTCTTAATTCTTTGCACAAATCATCTATGAAGGAACTTTTGTCCCTAGCGATTCTTTTAATTGATTTAGTCCTTGTGTTTTTACTTCTTTCTTTATTTTTCCTACCTTAAATGCTTTGTCTATTTCTTTTGGTGTGTGTCAAGTTATTAAAAAAATATGGTTTTCTTTATTATTTGATATTTTTCTTTTGCTTCTGTTGGGTATCACCTACCTTTTCAGCATAATAAGCTGTTCCATCTGCCATATATGGCAGTAGCGGAGATCAGTCTGGAATAAGCCCACTCGCCAGTTTTAGATTGCGTTTATTCTCTCTACTGTCGAAAAGTAAGTCATTGTTGAAAATTGTTATTTGTTATCTGTAAATTTTATATTGTTATTGCTTTGTGACCCCCCCTCAAACAATTGTTACTGTTGTTTGTTTGTGAGGAGGGTCAAACCTCGACTCGAATTGTTGTTTTAATTCTTTAAAAAAAAAACGACCACCATTTCTCATACCGGATTTTTTATTGTTTTTCATCGTTCTTGATCTTAACCACATAATTCGGATTCATCTCCTCCTAGCTGTGTTTCCCAGCCATGGAGGAGGCTAACTCACCCGAGGATATATTTACAACGAGACCCTCCCCAATGCCGGAAGAAGCACCTTTTGACTTGTCGTCATCAGCAAGCACTATTCCACCGGCACAGAAACCAAAAGAAACAACAGTCTCTTGGTCGTCACACTGTGTGAACCAAAAAACCCCCAGTGACTACGCAAGAGACAGGGCAGAAAAATATGCCGATTACTTTAAGGAAGGCGAAATCCTTCCTATACCGGAACTTGTTAAAGAAGTGGAACCAAAGACCCTGTCCTTCGTAGTCACTGATCTTAAGACCAAGAGACTAGCAGGCCTTAAAAAAGAGACTTTTGAAGACCTTCTAAAAAGCGCAAACATCCCAGGTAAGTATTTCTGCCGCAGAAGCTTTGCTACCTGGGATGTTCTACTTCTTTCAGAGGAAGTAGCCAAGAAACTGGCTGGTGGTAACATTACAACACGCTTCTTCCGGCTGCAACCTGAATATCGAGGCAAGCGAAGAATAAAGGTCACCGTATGTAATGTCTCAATGCAATTGAGTGGGGACGTTCTCGCCGCCTACTTAAGCATATATGGCGGCGTTGAACAAGTTTCTCAAATAAGATCAACACGAGGAACTGCATACGGTGATTATGTCTTTATCATGTGCCTCGATAGGGGAGGGTTTAACAACGTACCTCATAAAATCAAATATCGAGATCAAACGATGACGGTGGTCGTTGAGGGCAGGAAACCCTTATGTTGGGCCTGTAACAAAATCGGACAATTTTTCTAAAAACTGCCCTCAAAAAACAACGACCACTGCAACAACGACTACTACCACTACCACCACTTCCGAGATCATAACAACCAAGACACCCACCAAAAACATCGAAAATCATCAAGAAAACCCCAACAAAAAAGATGAGGAGGGGTGGACTCAAGTGACCAAAAAAAAGGGGGGGAAAAACTCCCATAAAAAAGTCAATAGCACCTACAGCTACCACAAAAGACTCAACAACTATAATCATCGCTACTCCAACTGATACTACTACTAAAACACAATCATCAACATCGACCACTACAACAGAACAATCATCAACACCAATAGAACCCATGGAGATGAGCATCAACTTAAAAAGAAGAAGGAATAGCGAAGACTCGCCAACAAAAGAAGGGGAAAAAAGAAATCCCAAAAAACCAACACAACAACAAACACCCTCCCTACCTCAACCTAAGGGGGAGGGGAAAAAGAAAATAGCAAAGTCACCAGCCACAAATGAGCGACCAGCTCAAATAATTCCTCCCCTCCCACAAAAACAAAAAATCACTCCAGTAAAACCAATTGAAATCCCATTACCCCCCTCACTTTCCCCAATCACAACTCCGAAAATTTTCACACGGTCACACTCAGTGACAAGACTCTCACCTGACTCACAAACAGCATCAACATCATCATCAGGTCAAAAACCAAGAGCACGCTCGGCTTCAACAGAAGCCCGCCATGCCATGACCGCTTTTCTCTTCTGCGAAGACATTTTAGAAAACCCAAATCACGACCACATTTTAAAAACCTCATTAAAGCCATTGCGCTCATTTAAAAAAAATAAACAACAAAGACATCACTAATCCCTACATATTCAAGGACGCTCCAATGTTGACCACATTCGTCCGTTCGGCTGGCAATCGGACTAAAGAGCTATGGAACTTTATTGACAAAGCCAGCCGGGCGGACGTAATGCTGGCCAACACAAAAAATGCAATGTTAAAAAAAATGCTTCCTTTTTGTTCGGGCAGGGTCCCGATTTTAGTTCACCCATCATTTTATAGGTCCCTAAAGCTGAGGTACCCCATGGATGTCGGGGGAATTACCAGGGACGACCGAGTTAGCACTGAGCTCGGCACCGGTTCCCTGCGTCAGGCCGTCGGCATCCTCACCCCGAAGGATTTCCGGCCCGTAGTCGACACTGAGTAAGGTAAGTTGGATTGATGGCTTTAAACCTTGCCAGTTTGAATGTGAGGGGACTGAGGGATTCAAGCAAGTGTACGCACTTGCTTGCTGAACTCAAGAACCTCGGAGTAGATGTTGCTGCAGTGCAGGAGACTCACTTCATTTGCGGTGCCGACTGTCGGGTGCTGGAAAGGGATTTTAACGTTTTCTCAGCATACGGCAGCCGCACCAGCGCTGGGGTCTCTTTGCTAGTTGGATGCAGCCTTGATGCTGATGTTGTTGTTTTTGCAGGTGACGGGGGCCGGTTGGTTGTGGCCGATGTTGCCGTGAAAAGTTTCAAGTTTCGTCTGGTTGCAGTTTATGCGTCCAATATCGCTGCGGAGAGGGTTTCCTTTTTTCGTCGGTTGGCGCCGTTCCTGGACGATACGAAGCGGCTAGTTTTAATGGGTGATTGGAATGCGATCCTTGATCCCAAGATAGATAAGGTCGGGCGGGGAGCTAACAGATTGGGAAGGTGTGAAAGCAGCCTTGTCGGCTTCGTGACTCGTCATGGTCTCGTCGACAGGTTTCGTCTGGATCAACCAGGGCGGGAGATGTGGACGTGGCTAGATAGATCGCCCTCTGCCAAAGTAGGTTCCTACTTGGACAGAGTGTTAGTGAGAAGAGCTGACATTGATTTTGTTAGTTGTCCCACGTTCCACTTGATAGCGTGGACTGACCATAAACTCATTAGAGTCAGTCTGCGGTTAGCAAATAGGCCTAGTCTAGCCGGCTACTGGAAGTTCAATACCTCCTTACTGGAGATACGGGACTTCCGGGATCGGCTAGAATCCCTAATTCAGCGGGCGTTAGTGGGGGCGGTTACCGGGAATAGGTGGTGGGTTTCTCTTAAGCATAGGATTAGAGATTTTGCCACCAAATACGGTCGACAGCTCAACTTACATAAGACCGCAGAGGCGAAATCTATAGATGATAGACTGTCCCGGGCGGTGGCTGGGGGGGACTCCCTAGGTGTAGAGCTAGTTAGGAGGGACCTTGAGCGTGAGAGTAGCGAGCGCTACAAGGGATCAGTAGTTAGATCTTGGCTAAAAAGAGTTCTCAACGAAGCTGTGAAATCGAACGCGACTGCGCGTGAAGAAGAAGTGCGAAGGTTCCCCGATCGGTACATCGCATCTGTCAAGACCCCGGACGGGCGTCTGCTGCGATCGGGTCGTGAGATACGTGACGCCTTTCGGGCGCACTTTCGCACTTTGCCCGCTGCACTGATCTCCCGCTCCGGGAGTTTCGTAGCTATCTCGCCGACTTCCCCCGTCTTGGGGCGGCTGAAGCGGCTAGCTGCGAGGGTGTGGTTACTGAATGCGAAGTCCGTGACGCGTTGAAGCAGGTCGGCCTCAACAAGTCGCACCTGGCTTTTAGCTTTTTGCGGAGCCCCGGGGCATGTTCTAGACTTCGGTCCGGAGCGTGGCCCTGGAAAAGGAACAATGGCAGACTTTGGGCCTTTAATTAGGCACCTAGTTTCGACTAGGCTACCTTCGGGTGGGCAAGCTGCATTTTTGTCTCCTTTGTCCCCCATGCACGGCACTAGACCAAGCGTCTAGTTTAAGCCGTTAACTGGCATACGTGCCCGGACCCACATTTGGGTTCGTGAAACTGCTTGCCTCATCAGGCTCACATTGCACTAAGTGAGCCGATGAGCAGCATTGACAAGCAGGGTTCGGGTCTCGGCTCGTTCCCGACCTCCCCTCCCCTTTATCCCCACTTTAATCGGCCTTCGGGCTTTTGACCTTGTGTCAAGTCGTGTCTGGTGGGAGGCAGCGACAAATACTAGGCCTCAACAAGTCGCCGGGACTAGATGGTTTGCCCTACGAAGTGTACTTGAGTATGTCGCACATGTTTGTACCTATTCTGACGGATATGTTCAACCATTGGTTCGCCCAGGGAGCCATCCCTGGTAGCGTTACCAAGGGCGTGATCACATTGCTGAAGAAAGGTGGCAGGCATGTTTGGGAGGGTTTAGATGATTACAGGCCCATAACTCTGCTTAACACAGAGTTAAAGATTTTGGCCCGGGTCTTAGCGAATCGTTTACAGCTTGTCATTAGCGATCTGGTCGGCCCCGAACAGACCTTTGCTGTGAAGGGAAGATCGATCCAGGACAACCTGCACTTGATTCGCGAGGTCCTAGAGGGGATAAAAGACGACACCGAATCCACGCTGATCAGTTTAGATCAGTCCAAGGCCTTCGATAGGATTGACCATCGGTTCTTGGCGTCTGTTTTGGAGACTGCCGGATTCAAACCGGAGTCCCGCAGATGGATTAGCATGATGTACCACAACCCTCAGGCAGTGGTGCAGGTGAACGGAAGGCGTTCGGGGGTGATCGCGATCGAGCGTTCGGTCCGGCAAGGCTGCCCTCTGTCTCCTCTTCTCTATGTCCTCGCGTTGGAGCCCCTCCTGCGCAGGCTTAGGGATGAGGGGACAAGTCCGGCACTGCGCGGTATCCCATTTGTTGGCCGCCTTGCGGCCAGGGTTTCCGCGTTCGCTGATGACGTCACAGTCTTTGTATCCCGCCGCCAGGATATAGAGGCTGTGAAAGAGGCGGTTGTCGAGTATGAGCGGATTGCAGGGGCCAAGGTCAATTTTGACAAAAGCGAAGGTTTGCGGCTCGGTGCTTGGAGGGGTAGCAATACTCTTCCAGGGCCCTTCCGCTGGAGTGGCGGACCCATCCGCATCCTCGGGGTGTGGTTTGGGCCCGACCTCCAACTGGAGCGAAATTGGTCGGAGGTACATGCTAAGGTGAATGCTCAGGTGGGAATCTGGCTTTCAAGGAGGTTGTCCTTAAAGGGCAGGGCTGAGGCGTGCGCCGCGTACGTCTTCCCCTTGATCCTTTACCGATTGGCTGTACTTCCTCTGCCTAAGGCACATCGGTTGGCACTGCAACGATCCCTCTCCAGATTGCTCTGGGGAGGTGCAAGGCCGATGGTCCGTAGGCAGGTCTGTATCCAACGTACTCGCAACGGGGGTCTGGGTATGCCTGATCTGGAGACCCACTGGCTTGCTGAAAGACTTGCATATCTGGGCCGTGTCTTGACGGGGGACTCAGTGTGGAGACGAAAGGCGAGTCGGACTTTTCCTCGCCTCAACTCAGACCCAAAGGCTGAAGGTCGACGTAGGCCTTTGGGCGAAGCACTGTTTGTCCGCGAGTGCCGAAAGGCCCTTCGTAACCTTCTTGGGTCCAGTGACCTTTCATGGCCTCGGAAGGAACTGTATCTGGAGCTAGTGGTGGGTTCCGCTTCTGATCCTCTTAGCGAGCGGCACGGCTGGACAGCGGAGGAGATCCGCTCTCACTGGAATTGGGCGCCAGGATCGAGCTTCTTGAACAACTCCGAGTTCTCGCTCACCTGGCGACTTGCACGGAATGCGTTGCCCCTTCGCGACTTGAACTACAAAGCGGGCCTGGCAGACATGCCTGATTGCCCTCGCTGCGGCAGTGGGTTGGAAGAAACGGCTGAGCACGCCTTCTACTACTGCGAGCGAGTCCGCCCGTTTTGGGATCACGTCGGGGAGTGGACGGCTCGCATCGAACCCAAAAAGTTTGTGCTGCTCGACGTTGGTTACGTCGTAGACAACGTTCTTCCTCTGTTTCATGGTGAGAAGCGTGTGGTGTTTCTCGCGATCCTAGCTGTAGCCCGAATGGTGATTTGGACGACGCGAAACAAGGGATTGTATGACGATGCAAGCTTTTCTCATCGTGATCTGGTTTTGTATTTTCGGCATCAGCTGAGGGTCAAAATCAGATGCGATAGAAAACGATTGGATCGCATAACATTCAGCAAAAGGTGGGTGACTGCAGCGAGCCTGGTTGTACGAAAGGGGGCAACGTTGGAGTCATCCTTCCCTCCTCTGCCGGCCCATGGCGTCTACGGTACGGGTCCTTAGGGACCCCATCCCTGGTAAGTAGAATTGTTTTTCCCCCTTGTAACCTAGTTAGCAGTATGTTGTGTGTCATTGTCCCCGTCATCTAGTCGTTAGTTTCTCAAGATCTTCCCCCTCCCTATTATTTTTGTACCTCAACCCGAATCCCAGCCCGCTTTTATTGAAGATCTTGAAAATTCATATGTAAAAAATCATATTATCTGCTTCTATCGACCCATACCGCGCCCAACCCTTTATTTCTTTTATCTCTGTAGATTAGGATTCCCGCCCCACCTAGGGTAGGTCCGGCTTGTTTCCGGTTTCTTTCGACCCGGAAAACAGTAGGCCTCCAATTTTATAGACGGGGGGATGGGAGGGAAACCAAACGGGGGATTTTTTCCTTGTTTTTCGTGTATATATGTTTTTCGGGTTTTTTTCTCCCATTCCCATCATATCCTTTGTAAAAAATCATACATTGTAAATAAAATCATGCATCACTTTCGGGTTTTAAGTAGGACTTTTTCATAGAGAAAATGTGGTATTTTGGTGGTTGCTGCGTGCATGGTGATGGACGAGTTATTATATATTGTATTGTTGAATGGGTCGGCGAATGTGGCTAGCTAGGTTCCCTTAAAAAATATAGTTAAAGCAAGACCGCCCCCTTCCCCTCCCCCCAAAACCATAAGGCCTCGTGCCTTCTTGTATCACATACAAGAAATAAAATAAGCCTACGAGTCAGACCAGAAGAGCCGTTCCTATTGTTGAAGTATATCATTACTTTATCACTAATCCTATGTTCTTATTACTAACAGTCCCTCTCTTGTAAATACTCTTTTCTGTAAATATAACTATTTTCCTCACATATCGTGGTTTGTCTTATTATTACTACTACTTGTGTTCACTTACCAGAACACAACAGCTTCTCATTTGTTGTATCCTATTGTAACGTCTAAGTATTTCTTTAATCCTGTAATGGTTGTTTTGTTGGTCATTTCTAATTGGATCAAGCTTCTTCCACTATTTTTTCTCTTGATGTAAACGCGTTTATCTACTCTTGGGTGATGCATTCTGTCGCAGGTTATCAGTTTCCAAACTTTAGTATCCATTTTTCAATTTAACATAATGTCCTATTTATTGTATTAAAACTAAATCACTACTAGAATTGCCCGAGTGTTAATTGCTATAACTTTATCTTTGCATTCAATTCTGTTTTGAATAGAGCTCTTACTCTCCTATAGAATCTTTTCTTATTTTTTTCTCTATTTACAGTTTGATTGATACTATTTGCTTCATTAATTCTTAAATATTTATAGGTTTTATTGCGTTATAACTTTATAATTTCCGTGTTTATACATTGAGTGAAGCTTTTAGACTTTACTTAAAAGCTTTTCTTAAATGTGATTTTAACACTTTTGTCCATCGTTATGTTGTCACTAAGTCTTTTTACAATGCTTAGTATACCTTCTCAATCGTCACCATTCCTTGGAACAGATTTCGGTTTGTGCTTATATCATTTGGTAGTACGGTTAAAATTCATTTTCTTGCACTATTCCCAGTGGATCACTTTTATCGCCCAGTCGTATCTACTCTTGTACTCATTTTATGCAAGGAGGTAGCTATGGTTAAATAGTACCACTACTGTTCTTCTTCAGTGATGACTTTGGCATTAAATAACCCATGAAGGTTGATATGCCATTAAATAAAGAAACCAAACCAAACCTTATCCTCCCCACCTATGGGTCAATAGTACCACTACTGTTCATCTACAAGGATGACTTTGGCGTTAAATAACCCATGAGGATTGATATGCCATTAAATTAAGAAACCAGGAAACCTTTTGTGTTTGCTGCATTCGCTTATGATGCAATTAATCATTTTATCTCTTTCTCCAAACAACCAATACTTGCTATTCTGTTGCGCAATATTGATTTTCACTTGGTCCATATGGCGTTGTTTTATGCTGCTATTTGAAGAGATTCAGTTTCTCTCTAGAGATTTTCCTTTCTTAGCCATGTCCATGTCTTCTCGTATGCAATCTCGCCAGTTTGTCTCTTGAAAATCTATGTAGTTGTTTTTCTTAACAATTCAAATTTATGTTTTTTCTGCCTGAACGTATTATCATCATCATTATCATTATCATATTATTATTAATATTATTTTTCTCCTTTGAGCGATTTTCACATCAGCGTTAGTTGATGGTTTCTCACAGGAGTTTGAGTGACAGCAAGTCTCCTCAAGTCTCCAGGTATTATTATTATTATTATTATTATTATTATTATTATTATACTCCTTTAGAGTTTTTCACATCAGTGTCAGCTGATGGTCTTTCACTGGAGTTTGAGTGATAGCAAGTCTCCTCAAGTCTCCAGGTCTCATTATTATTATTATTATTATTATTATTATTATACTCCTTTAGAGTTTTTCACATCAGTGTCAGCTGATGGTCTTTCACTGGAGTTTGAGCGACAGCAAGTCTCCAGGACTCTTCTCAGTATTCTGGCCGTTCTTAGCAGTATTATTATTATTTCATTTCTTGCAAGTTCTTCACACCAGTGTTAGCTGATGGTCTTTCGCTGAAGTCTGAATGATTGCAAGTCTCCTCAGTTCTCCAGGACTCTTCTCAGTATTCTTGTTAATCTCAACAATACTGCAGTTTGGATTATTATCATATTACTCTTTTACTTTTCTTTTATTACTATTATTTCATTTTTTGCGAGTTCTTCACACCAGCATTAGTTGATGGTCTTTCACTGGAGACTGAGAGACTGCAAATCTCCCTAGCTCTTCAGGAGTCTTCTCGGTATTCTAGCCGATCTCAGCAATACTCTGGTCACGATGGTCTTCAATCCTTCACAAATTTCCAGTTCCTCCAATGTTTTTCCAAGCCTTGTAGACTATTCCAAGCGAACCAATAACAATCTCTATTACTGTCACTCTCATGTTCCATAGCTTTTTAAAAAAGTTCTCTGGCACGGTCCGAGTCCATTTTTTGCTTTCTTTTATCTGTGGTCCGCTACGTGCGAGTTTTTCAGCCTTTGTTGATTCTATTCTAATGTCTTCGGGATTCTTCTTAATATTCTGATTGATCTCAACAATGTTATATCGGTTTCGGCTCCTTCTCCAATTTCTAAATGTTCCCGCCCCTTTATCAAACCTTTGGGGGATCATTTCAAGTGCTGCACTGATTACTATTGGTATCATCATCACTTTCATGTTCAGCTCTTTTTCAGCTCTTTGAATTTCACTATATGGCCTACCGGGACGGTAAGGTTCACTATTCGGCCGGCACTCTCTTTTTTTTTGTTAATTATCACTAGGTCTGGTCTTCTGGTCCGGAATAGGTAACCAGTTTGTATCTCAAATGTGTCACCTCCACTCTTTTGAACCCCTGTCAATATTCTGGCCGATATCAACAGTGTTTTCATTTTGTTTTATTTGGAACTTTTAAAGTAACTGGATAAAAGAAATAATGAATAATGAATGGAAAAAAATGCTATTTAGAAAATGATTGAACTGAAAAACTGCCTTGGCGACGTAAAACAGGAAAAATGAACTTGTGAGACCCAAAAGGAAAATCTTCACTGAAGAGATCTATTGACTGAATTGAAATTATTACCCAGGAATATTGGTCAATACCAAATATAATTGCCCACTAGGCTGGAGCTATAGAATACACCGTCTGCACCTCTGCAGAGGGGTAAGATCCTCCCAACGAGTTTTCTGGATATTGCACCAAACAATCTAATGGTGAGGTTCCAGTAATGCAGGGGCTTTGAAGAATGCAGAGTACCACTTCATTGCTATTGCTCTTAGGTCCATTCTGGACTGGAATGATAGTACCTGATAGGGCTCTATCTATGGGTCAAATACAACTAAACTGTACACTTATGTTAACCGAATTGCTTGAAATAGAACTGTTTGACTAAACTGAATAGCTTGAAATAGAAATGTTTTTGACAATTAAACTGTAATTATGCAAAACTGAATGGTTTGAAATAGAACTGACTACTTGTATAAAAATGGATTTGGCATTAAATAACCTACAAAGGTTGATAAGCCATTGAATCCAACCAACCAACCAACAAACCATATTAAAAAAAAGTAAAACTGAAACAAATAAAAATCGTTCAAAATATAAGTTCTTAAAAATACTTTAAGAATATTGTGAAAGGCGCTTGAGTACTGAACTGATAGGATGTGGCAGTTAGAAAACCCATTAGTTGTTGTTGTTGTTGTTTATAATAATAATAATAATAGTAGTTGTAGTTGTTATTGTTGTTATTGATGATGATTAAAATACAGCAGGTTATTGATTAACGAGCAAGATTGATTTCATATGAAACTACCATTATCATTGTGGATTTCTGAGTTTTCTGTGAACTGAATTTAGCAAAGTGACCAGTTAAGTCCGTACATACAACTACTATGTAGGCGTACTTGGTGTAACGGTTATCATCGCAGGAAATGGAATTAGCAACTTGAGTTCGGATACTAGACGAGGCTCTTTTTGTTGTTTCACTTCGCGATAATGTCATTGCGAAAAGGAAAAATCAACTTGTTCTCTCTTCAGTTTGGGGCAAATAGTAGGACAGACTGAGCTGCTTAGCCCTAGTACAGCAATCCGTCTTGGGAAAGGAAAACTGTATTAAAACCGGCTTTCTTCTGCTTGAAAATTAATTATAAAAGATTAAAAAAGAAGAAAGCGAAAGCGAAAGCGGCGGTGGTTGAGAAAAAGGACACAAAAAGTATTCATTTAATTTGAACCGACTTTCGCTGGAGACACGTTCAGTTGCATACGCACACACATGCGCATATTCATCAATCAAATACACCGGGTATATCTGCAGACAAGTAAGGTCGGTTGGTTGGGTTTTATGGCATATCAACCATTGTAGGTTATTTAATGCCAAATCCTCTTTATACATTTATATTAAATATATAGGATTTGGTCGGGTTTTATGGCATATCAACCATTGTAGGTTATTTAAAACCAAATCCTCTTTATACATATATATTAAATATATATGATTTGGTTTGGTTGGGTTTTATGGCATATCAACCATTGTAGGTTATTTAATGCCAAATCCTCTTTATACATTTATATTAAATATATAGGATTTGGTCGGGTTTTATGGCATATCAACCATTGTAGGTTATTTAAAACCAAATCCTCTTTATACATATATATAAAATATATAGGATTTGGTTTGGTTGGGTTTTATGGCATATCAACCATTGTAGGTTATTTCATGCCAAACCCTCTTTATACATATGTACTAAATATATATGATTTGGTTTGGTTGGGTTTTATGGCATATCAACCATTGTAGGTTATTTAATGCCAAATCCTCTTTATATATATATATATATATGTTTTGTAAACATTATGTTCTTAACATTTTCAAATGAGCCTGAGTTAATTTTTTTACACAGTCAAATGATTTCAAGCATTTCTATTAAACATAAATAATTCAACTTGCTATCAATCATTTGCTTGAAGATAGCGAAGTGGTTACAGGTTTTGCAATTTATCACTAATAATTCTATTAAAAATTAATCATTCGTTTGCACACAGTTAAATGGTCCCAGGTATTGCTATTTATCACCAACAATTCGGTTAAACATCAATTACTTTTTGACACACGATGAAAAGATCAAACAGTTCTAGTTCTAATAATTCAATTTAGGATGTCATTTGTTTGCACTCAGTTTAAGTGTCAAACTGTTCTATTTAATCAATTGATAGGACCCTATCAGGTACGTACTACCACTCCGGGTCAGAGATGACCTGGGAGCAATGGCAATGAATGGGTACTCCTCATTTCCCAAAACTCCAGCATTATTGGAACCTCACCATCAGATTCATATCCGGAACACTCGTAGAGACGTAGTCGGTGTATTCTACAGGCACTGCCAACTGGGCTGGCAAACGAGTAAGTTTATTCCTTTAGACTAGAGCAACAGCTGCGGAAGCCTGGTAATTTCTAGATCCCCCACTTTGAGTTGTACGTGGGTATTCAACACAAAGCACGCACCCTCAGACGGTAACAAGTAAATTTCTACGCACTATTGAATTATATGGAACTTTATAACTAATCTGCGAAATTTGTGGTAGTCATTTAAAATAAGTTGTGGCACAAGGTCAGAAATTTGAAGCACTTACTAGAAATCCAACTCGCTATTCATGACCTGCTATGTAAGCTTGCTAACCATTATATTCAGAAAGGTGCCAGTACTCTTTGTAGGAAGAGTCTCTTCTAGTTTGAAATAATTTTGTTCGATGAGAACCAAGAAAGATCAGTTAGAGATTGTATAATGATAGTAAAAAAGATGAGTACGAAATACAATTTCGTACTAATTAGATTAGTTAGAGATTGTGTCATAATAATGTTTAAGGCTGAAAAAATAAATAATAATTGATAAGATTAGTTAGAGATTGTGTCATAATAATGTTTAAGGCTGAAAAAATAAATAATAATTGATAAGATTAGTTAGAGATTGTGTCATAATAATGTTTAAGGCTGAAAAAATAAATAATAATTGATAAGATTAGTTAGAGATTGTGTCATAATAATGTTTAAGGCTGAAAAAATAAATAATAATTGATAAGATTAGTTAGAGATTGTGTCATAATAATGTTTAAGGCTGAAAAAATAAATAATAATTGATAAGATTAGTTAGAGATTGTGTCATAATAATGTTTAAGGCTGAAAAAATAAATAATAATTGATAAGATTAGTTAGAGATTGTGTCATAATAATGTTTAAGGCTGAAAAAATAAATAATAATTGATAAGATTAGTTAGAGATTGTGTCATAATAATGTTTAAGGCTGAAAAAATAAATAATAATTGATAAGATTAGTTAGAGATTGTGTCATAATAATGTTTAAGGCTGAAAAAATAAATAATAATTGATAAGATTAGTTAGAGATTGTGTCATAATAATGTTTAAGGCTGAAAAAATAAATAATAATTGATAAGATTAGTTAGAGATTGTGTCATAATAATGTTTAAGGCTGAAAAAATAAATAATAATTGATAAGATTAGTTAGAGATTGTGTCATAATAATGTTTAAGGCTGAAAAAATAAATAATAATTGATAAGATTAGTTAGAGATTGTGTCATAATAATGTTTAAGGCTGAAAAAATAAATAATAATTGATAAGATTAGTTAGAGATTGTGTCATAATAATGTTTAAGGCTGAAAAAATAAATAATAATTGATAAGATTAGTTAGAGATTGTGTCATAATAATGTTTAAGGCTGAAAAAATAAATAATAATTGATAAGATTAGTTAGAGATTGTGTCATAATCATGAACTAAATAAGATTAGAGATTTTGTCATAATAATAGATAAGATTAGTTAAAGATTGTGTCATAATAACGAACCAAATAAGAATAGAGATTGTGTCATAATATTATTATGACACAATCTCTATTCTTATTTGGTTCATTATTACCAAATAAGAATAGAGATTGAGTCATAATAATGAACCAAATAAGATTAGAGATTGTGTCATAATAACGAACCAAATAAGATTAGAGATTGTGTCATCATAACAAATAAAATAATGTTTATTGCTGAAAAATAAATGATATCATTAAAATATCTTGTCCAGTCGACTGGGCATTGAATTGATTGACGACATCTCCTGCAAAGGGGTAAGGCACCACTTAAAAGGTTGATCCTGCACTAAACTGCATATAGTGATGAAGTCCCTGTTCTGGAGCACTGGGTTATGTGAAGTCACCTTTCATTGCTATTACTCCCAGGTCCTCCATAAGTCGGAGTGATAGTATCTGTTTGGCCCCCATCTGAGGGTCAAATCCACCTCTTTAATGATTTAATAATGATTATTATTATTACTTATTTTTTGGTTGGTTGGTTTTATGACATATCAACTTTTATTGGTTATTTAACGCCAAATCTATTTTTATACAAATAATCAGTTCTATTTCTAATAATTCGTTTTAGCATGATTACACTGTTTAATAGTCAAAAACATTTCTATTTCAAGTTATTCCGTTTAGTCAAACATCTATATTTCAAACAATTCAGTTTAGCCAAAGTACAGTGTCAATGTCAAAAACAGTTCTATTTCAAACAATTCAGTTTAGCATAAGTACACTATTTAGTTCTATTTGATCCATAGAAAAAACCCTATCAGGTGCTACCACTCAAGGCCAGAGTGGACCTGGGAGTGATGGCAATGATGGGGTACTCTGTATTCCCCAAATCTCAAACATTACTGGAACCTCATTATCCGATTGTTCAGTGTCATATCCAGGAAACCCATTGGGGGAGTCTTACCCCTCTACAGAGAAGCAGAGGGTGTATTCTACAGCCCCAGCTGACTGGGCAAATTAGTTATTTGAAACTAAACAACTGTATACAAATTCTTCCTATTAGATGGGAACATTTGCAATTACATAATCGTGAGCGATCCCGCAAAAATCTTAAGCAACAACTAAACAGGAAAAGTAAATATGAACTCACAATGAACGCGATTCCCTACCTTTAGGTATAAAATAACCCTAGATAGTTTGGCATGCCGTTTAAATCAATCAATCATTTAAATGTATCATGACAGAAATATAATAAACAAAAACTCCCAAGAAGTGTGAAATGATTCTTCCAAACATCAGGGACAAAGCTCTCAGACATAACTTCATTAAGAGTTTTCTTTCTTGGAAAAAAAAGTTAGACCAGTCCTTGATGTCTGCGATTTTCTACTTCCATTATTTGTTTTAAAAGCCACCTTTTTGCATTTTACTTTTGACCTTAGCTACAAAGGGCTGCAGGAAAGTTATCGGTTCAAACAAAACGAGTACGGTTTAGATTTTTTTCCAAGTCAATAAAGAAATAAACGTTTGAAAAAAGGGAGAGAAAAAAGAAAAAAAGAAAAAAACTCTGTACCATGTGTGTTGAACGGTAGGTTAAATTCGTAGAATGGAATATACGTTTCATGCCTCTTGTTGTATAACCGTAATACAACTACACGTATACATATATAAACATACACGTAACATAGTAAAAAAAAGTAAAGTTGTCTCCCTTTAGTCGAGGGCAACCAGAAGGCTCCCTTTTCAATAGCTACTACACCGAGGCGTAGGGGAGAGCGCTACTTCTTTCTCTTGATTGCTCCACTTTACCTTTGATACGTATCTTATATTGCTGAGTATTAAGCAAGGAGGTATCCAGTACCATTTTTAAAGTCTTTGGTATGACGCAACCTGGGATTGAACGCAGGTCTTCTGCACCATTGGCGAACACTCTACCCACTAGGCTAATGAGCCGGAAATACTCGAAAGGCTTGATGTTTCTTGTGTGTGAGAGGTGAGTGGAGACAAGGACGAACTGTTATTTTGACCCAAGTTCTTCTGACCATAGCAGCACTTCTTTCTCATCTTAGCTGGGTTTGCTCAACCGTGGGTCACTGAGGGCCCAAAGCCCTCTGTCTGCCGCTGGCTCTCAATTCGGCATCTTGTCTCCACTTATTTACACAGGTGCATCTCTTGATTGACGGTTCGGTCGAGAGTCAATATATAAAACACTCTCAGTAGAACTTTTCAGTAACAAAACAAAAGAATAATTATGATTTATAAATCGCAACGTTAACTGTGGCACAGTTCACAATAAGTGTTTCATTGCAAAACAGGTACGTAAAAAAGAGTTTATTTTTTAAGTTTATATTCCTATTTCATAACTTTAATATGTTGAAGTAAGAATTAAGTAAGAATAAGAACAACCATCTGTGACTAATAATGATTATTATAAAACTAGTTACAGTTGGTTAGTTATTTTTATGGTAACACTACTACACAGACCATTAAAGTAGACGATGGTGTATATATCGCTCTGATTGAAAACTTAGTGTAATAAATAATATGAAAATTATCGATCCTCAAAGAATATTTTAATTCAAGTAAATAGTTGGTTATACTTTGATTTTCTGGTCAGACTTCTTTCAAACTTAAAAGTTATAATTGATTGATTTATGTAGAATATGTTTATAGAATTTTAAAAAGAGAGAAAAAGTGTGGATTGCAATGAAGAATACACTAAAACTACATCGCATAAATACTTGTAAAAGTGAGTTAGTTAAAGAAAGAGTAAGTGTCTGAATGACAGAAAGAAAGAAAAAAACCAGAGAAGTGATAGAGTGAGTAATTTAAAGTTAAATGTGGTAAGACAAAGAGAAATATAAAAATTAGACCCAGAAATGTTTCACATGGAAGTTCTTAAAAGGGTTAAAAAAGAAAAAAAAGTGAAATGTTTGGAGTTTAGTGTCTAACTTAGTTCTGTGTATGTGTGTGTGTGCATGTGTGTGTGTGTGTGTGTGTGTGAGAGAGAGAGAGGGGGGGGTTAAAAAATAAAAAAAAGAAGACAAATGTTTGGAGTTTAATGTCTAACTTAGTTCTGTGTGTGTGTGCTTGTGTGCATGTGTGTGTGTGTGTGTGTGTGTGTGTGTGTGTGTGTGTGTGTGTGTGAGAGAGAGAGAGAGAGAGAGAGAGAGAGAGAGAGAGAGATGAAGACGGAGAGGGAAGAAAGAGGAAGAAATGAATCAAAGAGGGAAAAGAACGAAAATTTTCGATGTATTGCAAAGATTTGAAAGTGACGGGATTATAATTATAAACTAAACACAATAAAGACAAAACAGAACAAACAAAAACAAAAAGAATTCCCTCTTGAAAAAAGAAAAAAAAACCCAAATCCTAAAAAACAGCAACAACAACTACAATAACAAAAAAACCAACAAAAAACCTAAAAACAAAACAAAACAAAACAAACAAAAATCAAAAAACAAAAACAAAAAAAAAAAACCTCCCAAAAAACAGAGCAAAAACAAGCAAAATAAAACAAAAAACAGACTATTCGTACAATATTGTTCAGCTTATTTTTTTTTAATAATCTTACAGAAATTCAAATATATTATATACTGGGAGATTTTTTTCACCGGTAAAAGTTAATTAATGTTATTTTCTAGATATTTACCGACATCTCGTGTCGTTAACCTAGACAAACATCGTAACCAATTATATTTTCATGTTATTTTATTTCAACTGGATTACAATAACACTTCTTGGATAAAGAATCTTTATTAGAATGTAGATAATGGTCAGAATAGAAGATTTAAAGAGTAAATTTTGCTTTCTAACATAGAAGGGGAGACAGTTTCTAAATAGGATAAATAATTATTGAATTTAAAGAAAATTCTAACACTGTCCCTAGCAGTATGTGTTGTGGCTGGAAATATATTATGAGGGGACGTTTTGGCGAAATGACACCGCCGGCTGATGGACCTGCATATTTGTATATTTGCGCGCGTGCCTATGCAAATATGAATATACAGAGTGGGCACGGAGCGATATATAAAAGCGGCGTCCAGCAGTCGACTCGCAGCTTTTATCAGACGTCGTCTCGTATGTGTTATTAACGCTCCGGTCTGACTTCGACCAAGAGCGTTTACCGCCAATCCCGGTCGACTCTACTCTGTAAACTTAATCCTAGCTCTAACATGACCTCTAAAAATATTAAAAAACCCTAGTTTAGGACCCAAATTTAAGTCCTAGAATTAATATTAATCTGAACCCTTCTATAACGGTAAGATTTATTGCTTAAAGTGCAATACTAGTTTTACATATTCTTAAACCTAATTGTCTCAATGTTAAGTAGAGACATAAGATTTATTTTCACTGAAACGCTAATGCTGATATAATTCTATTCGTAATCTTAATACTCATTTTTATTACTAAGCGCTAACACTAAGCCTTAATACTAAACATAATCTTCGTCTAATTGGTTAATTATAACCCCAACAGTAACACTAACTCTAAAATCACTAAAAAAAGACCCCGACTAATTTTAAATCTAAATCTATCTTATAACTTAAGCTAAGAATAAATTTCGCCTTGACCCTAAATCTTATTATAACACTAAATTCTAATAATAAATATAAATAATGGTAAACTGAAAATTATCCTTAATCCCAACGTTAACTAACAGAAACTTTAATGCTAACCTTTGATTCTAATATTCATACTAACATTGAGTGCAAGACTAACACTGACTTGTAGTCAAGTCACATTGTTAAAGCACCGGTTCCCGTCAGAACACCAAAATTAAGCAACAATACGTTTGTTAAGTACTCAGATGGGGGATCACTTAGTAACGACAGGAACTGTAAGCAGCCTGAGGTCTGTGAGTCAGATTAAGCGAGACTTGATAAATAACAACTGTAATATTAATCCAAATACTACAAGTAACTTTAACCTGATAACCCACTTACAAAACTAAATTCTATACATCTAAATATAACCACAATAATTGCCATAGCTCTAACTCTTATACTAAATCTAAAGTTTAAGATAACTTCACTCTAAAGTCTAGACTAAACGAAAAAATAACCTTAATTTTTACCCTGAACGATAATGATAACTCCAGACTAAATCTGAATTATAGTTTAAACACAATTAAGATTCTTACACTAACATTAATTCAAGCACTAATGCTAGAAAATCCTAATTTATATCCTACACCTTATTTTCTCAAAAACTTGACTCACCCAGTCCCCAACGAGTGTTCTTCATATGACATTAACAATCTGATTGTGAGGCTCCAGTAATGTTGGAAATATTTCTCCCATCTTCATTCTGGCCCGGAGTGGTAGTACCTGATAGGGTCCTATCAATTTATCAAAGAGAACTGCTTGACATTTAAACTGTGTGGAAACAAATGACTTATGCTAAATTGAATTGTTAGAAATAGAACAGTTTGATCGTTTAACTGTGTGTAAATAAATGATTGATGTTTAATAGAATTGTTAGTAATACATAGCAATACTTGGAACTATCTAACTTTGACTTATGCTAAAGTGAATTGTTAGAAATAGAACTGTCTGATCATGTCTATGTAAAAACAGGATTTGACATTAAATAACCAACAATGGTTGATATGCCATACAACCAACCCAAACTGGGGGTGTAATGGTTAAAGCGTTGGACTGCGGAATCGTAGAACGTAAGTTCGTACTCCAGTCGCGCTATTACGTTCACTTTCGGACAAATACCCTTGATAAAGGTATGAACCTCATATCCTCCCATGTATGGGTTAAATAGTACCATTACTGTTCTTCAGAAATGATGGATTTGACATTAAATAACCTGAGAACGTTGATATGCCATTAAATAACCAACAAAAAACCCAAACCAAACCTGACACAATTTGTAAACCTTTATAAACTTCTTAATATATGTAGGAGGAGGTACCTGTGGTGTAATGGTTATCGTCGTAGGAAATGGAAACGGCGACACGAGTTCAAATCCTGGACGAGACTGATTGCATTTCACATAGCACTAATACCCTTGGGAAAGGTATGAATCCAATTATTCTCTCCCTCCAGCTATGGGTAAATAGTTGGACATACTGGGTTCTTCAGCCTTGGTGAGGCAACTAGTCTTGGAGAAGGAAAACTCTGAATTTAAACCTATTAAACTCCGCTTAAAAATTGACCTTGTGTCATATCCTGCCTGAGCGGAGGGGTTGGTAAATAGAATTAACTTCTTAATATAACTCTCGGTCATTATCTTAACACTAACATTAATTCAAACCCTAATAATAAATCCTAACCTCAACATTTACCCAATACTAACATGGCACTTCAAATCTTATTGTTTATGCTATTCCTAATGCTACTTTGAACATAATCTTAATCCTCACAATTACCAAAGCCTAAACACGAACCTAAAATTAACCAAAACTAACGAAAATAATTAACTTACTCTAAGAACAAAACTAAACTTTCGGTATAATCGAAGTACTAAAGTTAACTTTTACTTTAAAACGAAATTTAGCCATAAAACAAACAGGTTACTTTAACCCTAATGTTTATCTAAACCCTTAACGTAAATATAATCTTAACGTAATCGTTAAATCTAAACTTAGTCCTAATCGTAAACCGAATCATAAAGCTAGCCTTAACGTGATAAAGCTTATCAATATCCTTTAATTATACTGAGAAGAATGAATTGATTTAGGCTGGAGAAAAGGAACTGTTTCTTATTTATGCAGTGTCCTGTATAATTAATTTGCAACATGTTGACGAAAGAGAGAGAGAGAGAGAGAGAGAGAGAGAGAGAGAGAGAGAGAGAGAGAGAGAGATGTATTTCAATAATTAAAAGTACTACGAAGTAGCATAGCGGTAAAGATATTCCCAAATCTATGAGTGTTGATAGTGTTGTAACAAAGTTTATCAACTAACAACTTTGAATCCGGAGAAAAGTTAACAAATAGGTTTATTACCTTTTGGTACAAGGGAATATAATAATAGAATTAAATGCACAGTTGTTCAACAAAAGTAATGATTACTCTGACAGCAAGACTAGATAATATCTAGTCGGTACTCCACAAGTATCAAAATGGGGCAAAAGGCTTTTTAACGCGGGAGCCAGGCACAGGGCCATAGCCCAGACAGGCCAGGCAGCTCCAAAAAAGTCTTGAGCTCCATCAGCATCCCAATAAAAAGGGGTGCCTCAGGCGCCAGGTGATAAACGAAGCCAAGCCGAAGCAGGTGAGAGCCTGCTGGGGGGACAATCTCCTTAGGCCTAAGGAGTATTGGTCTTAGCCACGTGACAAAAATGCCGGGCTTCCTCGGTACCCATGTCAGGCGGCCCCGACCAACTGTAGAAAGAGTAGGTTGTGAATTAGACGAGCTACTACCGATAACCTCGTCTAGTCTGTATTTATGTTTTTCGTTGAACAAGTCCAACTTTCTTGTTGGGGAAATATCTTCCCTTAAAACTGATAGTATGCGCAATCTTCGAAAAAACAGTAAACCCAAGGTTTATGAATAATAAACTTTGGATAATGTCTAAGAGATATAATTTAAGCACACACACACACACACACACACACACACACATATATATATATATATATATATATATATATAATTTCGATCATATGGTGATACTAGCTCATCAGTAGGTTTGGTTTGGTTTTATGGCATATCAACCCGTGTAGGTTATTTTACGCCAAACCAATTTTTATACATATAAACAGTTCTATTTCAAATAATTCAGTTTAAAATAAGTACAGAGTTGAAATTTCAAAACAGTTCTATTTCTAACAATTCAGTTTTGCATAAGTACACAGTTAAGTTCTATTTGATCCATTGATAGGACCCTAATAGGTGCCACCACTTCGGGTCAGAGTGGGCCCAGGAGTGATAGCAATAAAGGGGGTACTCCCCATTCCCTAAAGCTCCAGTATTACTGGACCTTTACCATCAGATTGTCTAGTGTCATGTCTAGGACACCCGTTCGGAGGTCTTACCCCTCTGTAGAAATGCAGTCGGTGTATTCTATAGCTCCAGCCGACTGGGCTCTGCTCATTAATAGGTTACTTTGTAAATATGCATTGTTTCATAGCCAAAGTATATATATATATATATATATATATATATATATATATATATATATATATATACTGCAAAAACAAACAAACAAACAAACAAACAACAAAAAACAGCTGCACAGTCAGTAAAAGACTTTGTCAGATGATGACTGGCTTTCGGCCCAAATGAATCATTGTCATTAAACCAAAGCACACCTGCATTATCGTAAAATACAACCAGACTTAGTTGGTTTACAGCAACATGATGGAAATGCCAGATAACGATGCAATCACTTCGTATGATCCTTTGTCGCATTCAACTTAACAGTAACGAATCGTTAACTCAATAATGTAAGATCTGAATTAACTGACGATATGAAACATCATTACACAGAAGGAGAAAAGCATTTCCGTAAAATGATCTTGGAAGTCATTGTACAATTGTTCATATATATATATATATATATAAATATATATTAGATCTGTCTTTAAAGTGACGGGGGGAGATGAAAGATGACGTCAGGACTCCTGAAGTCATCTTTCATCTCCTCGCGTTCCTCTTTGAACCTTTTGTGCTACTCAAAAATACATGGTGTTATCTCCATACTTGATGAAACATTTCAAGAGCTTATCAAGGAGTTTTCCCCAAGCGAATCAAAATTTCTTGTTTAATCGTTGCTCGGTGTTCATCGCTGGTTCTTCAGTACTCATAGCTGAACGACCTGAAAAAGGGGAGGTATAAACAATAGCATGTGAAAAAATTTAACGGTTGCAGAAAGCTAAGATTACAGTTATATACTCCCAAAGTACTATGTTAGATGATAACACGATCCGCTTATTTCTCCTTCGCCGATTGCTCCCAAAACACAAGCAGTCCCGTTACATTTTTGCTTTGACCTAATTTGTTCTGAAGGAATTATTTTGCGTAGCCATTAAAAGAGATTCCGTTTCTTTCTTCGGGTTTCCACTTCGCAGCCATTTCCAGTTCATTTTATTTGTAATTTCCTTAGTTTATTGCTTGAATTATCCGTACAGTTGTTTTACTTTCCACCTTTCTTTTCTATAATCATTGATTAGTATTTTCTTCTTTTAATTTAATTTGTTTTTCACCGGAACTAATACTGGTTCTCATTCTACAACAGTGAGGATCAGTGCATATGAAAGGTTATAATAAAGGATAAGCTTCTGGTAGGATTTGTACTCGCATTTTTTTTTGTTCCAAGAAAGCCTGAGTAACAGTAGCAGCTGTTTTACCAACTAAGCTATGCGAACAACTAGTATTACAGAATTCAAAACAACGCCTATTAAAACATCCAGTACATTGTCCAATAGTATTAGATATCTTAGTTATTTTATAACTAGACGAATATGCATCCCACTGAAAGAAAAAATTAAGTTGTAATAAGAGTTCTGTCAACCTTTACAAAACATCTGTTATATTTCTTTTTGTCATTAAACTAAATCCACAAGAAAAAAGAAGGAAATCTCCTTGAAATAGTGGCTAACGTGCTAGACTATGATATCGTCGTCGAGTTCGCAGCTATTCCGTTCATTTTTTGACAAATACCCAGATTTGCTGATTAATCATTCGGCTCTGTGGAAAGAAGTCGCTGTGGACGATGCTCCTCTCGTTGAACAACATGACTTTGACTTTTGACTTTGACGGTCTTGCTTTCTTTGGTCTCATCCACGTCGAAGACTTCCACTAACTGCTTAGGCACTAGGTTCCTAGTTCGTACTCAAAAATCCATGTCATCACTAGTGATAACTCTACGAAGCGAGTCTGGTTCAGTTTGAAGATGCTAAGTGATATCCTGATACACCTTCATGTAGCGTACCTTCTGAGCCTCATTCAGCAGTCTTTGTAGTATTTTCGCTGATTTTTCGTATGTCCAAATCTTTGGTGATAATCACCTAAACACTGTCTTTTTTCATGTCCTGCTAATAAAAAGTCAGCCAATGATTACCACAAACTCAAAGCTAATCTCAGTCATGAAGTCATGTTGATCCTGTTGTTCAACGTGAGGAGCATCGTCAACAGCGATTTCTTTCCACATAGCCGAATGATTGATCAGCAAATCTACAAGGAGATCAATGCGCGAGAAAGGACAAGAGTTATACTTCATCACGGCATTGCACTTGCTCACAATGTCCTGAGAATCCAGCAGTTCACAGTCGAAAGATACATCGACGTACTGGAACAGACTCTCCATTCATCTGGTCTTGCTGTGTGTGACTTTTTTCTTTTTCTTAAGCTCAAAGGGATCCGTTTTAGAAGCATAAAAGCCATTAAGAAGGATGTAACGACGGAGCTGAGGGGCATCCCAGAAGAATCCTTCCAGCAGTGTATAGAATAATGACAGGGAAGGATGGTAAAGTGCATTAGCCTGGAAGGGATTGTTTTGAAGGGGACACCATATAGTTTGTTGTTTAGAATTTAAATAAATTTTTGTGACACTAGTCGCGTTTATATATATATACATATATAAACGGAATACAAAATAGACACCACTGGTCAGAATCTGGGATTCATTTGAAATTCTGTGAGCATGTGGAAATCGATTATTCAAAGAAAAGGTGTCAGTCAAATCAGATTTCTTATGAGAGACTTTGAAATTCAAACACATTTATCATCTGAAGCCATGTGACTTGATCGTGTCATTGTAAAAAGTAAGAAAGAAAAGAAGATTTAAAAAAAAACCCAACAGAAAACGAAAAGAAAATCTATTACAATGTTATCAAGTCCCGAAGCCGGTCATGCAAATATTGTTTATTAAAATGGTGGAAAGTTACATTATCATCCGTAGCTAAACGGTTATTGTCGTTGGAAATCCAAGACGATCTTGTTTTGCTTTCATTTCCCGCTCATTTCCTTGAGAAAGGCATGAATCTATATTTTCCTATAAGGAAAATAGTAGATCTTCGTACGGCAATCAATCTAGGAGAAAGAAAATTCCGAATACAAACCAGCTGGACTCGCTTTAAAAATTTACTTTCTGTCGCATCCTGTAAATGGCGGAAGGTTAGTTTAGATACGTACATTATCGCCCATAAATAAGTACACCCCTAATATTTTTAACAATGAAAGATATGTTTTTATAAACCAAGGATATCAGGATTTTATTAATTCTAGAAAAGTACCGACCGAGGTGTAGAGGAGAGTGCTACTCTTTTCCACTTACCCTTGATCCGTACCTTATAGTGCTGAGTGTTGAGCAATGACGTATCAAGTACCCTTTTTTGAGTCTTTGATATAACTCAGCCTGGTATTTAACCTCAGTATCCCGGATCATAAACGAACACTCTAACCATTATTAGACCATTATATATTAAAAAAGAATATTATTAGATCCTGTTTATTCCCAAAGTCTACGAAACCAAAAATAAATTTACATAAATATATATAGGTAGTGTTCTTGCTTTTGAACGGCTAAGCATTCATATTTTTTATTGTAGAGTTTTAGTTCTGCAGAACTTGTTAATAAATAATAATAATAATAAAATGTTTTTATTGTGTTATAATCCGTTAAAAATACTGGTATCCGTAATTTTTATAAAAAAAAGTATCTACTACTTGCCAAGAGAGCAATATAGAGATGATGACGTAATTTCTGTAAAACATTTACAAACTCAGTTTCTTGACTTCATAACAAGTACTATAATACAACCAAAGCAGGTATTAGGTATTATTTATTACCAAACTCTACTGCATTGAAACTCAGTAGAAAAAAAAATCGATAAAAAAGATAAAAATAAATTAAAAAAAAATAAAGACACATAACAACACATTGCAATTAAAGCACATGTTATTAGGTATTATTTATTACCAAACTCTACTGCATTGAAACTCAGAAGAAAAAAAAATCGATAAAAAAGATAAAAATAAATTAAAAAAAAATAAAGACACATAACAACACATTGCAATTAAAGCACATGTTATTAGGTATTATTTATTACCAAACTCTACTGCATTGAAACTCTTTTGCCAAAAATAAATTCATATAATGAATTTAGTATTTATTCATTAAAAATGAGTGAAATGCGACACGAAGTCAATTTTTGAGCGGATTTTATCGGGTTTTCAGAATTTTCCTTCTCTTAGACCGATTGCAATACCAAAGTTAATGAGCCCAGTTCTGCCCTACTACTTATCTATAGCTGGAGGGAAAATAGTTGGATTTATACATTTCCCAAGGTTATTAGTGATATGTGAAATACAAAGAGACTCGTCCAGGTTTTGAACTCTTGTTACCATATCCATTTCCTACGAGGATAACCATTATACAACGAGCACTGATAAGATCAGTTTGGTTTCTTTGTTTTCATGGCATATCAACTTTTTTTGGGTAATTTAATGCCAAAGCCTTCTAGAAGAATAGTAGTGATACTATTTAACCCATAGCTGGGAGGATAAGGAGGTTCATATTTTTCACAAGGGACATTAGTCCAAAAGTGAACGTGATACCATGACTGGAATTTGAACCTATTAACTATGATGTAACAGTCCAGCACGTTAACCACTATGCCATGGGGACTTCCCCGTCTAAATGATTATAAGAAATGTAATATCATTTAAGTTGCAATATTCTTTAAATCCATATAAGAAGTGTAGTTTATTATATAAGAAGTGTAGGATATTTTTTGCATATGGTTCTATCGAAGATGAACAACTTTTTAACAGATCTTTTTGACCCGTAGATGGGACCCTAACAGATCTATTTGACCCACAGATTAGATTAACAGTTGTATCTGACCCATAGAGAAGACCCTGACAGACACTACCACTCAGTTTAAGAGTGGGCCTGAGAGTAATGGCAGTAAAGGAGCATTCCCACTTCGAAGAACTCCAGAATTAGATCCTCACCATCAGATACTGTTTAGTGTCATACCTAGAATACCTTATTTCTTCGGGGTGATGGGTCTTACCACTATGCAGGGAGTACAATGAGCGTATTCTAGACAAGGCAAGAAAAATATAAGTTTCAGTCGATATCTAACAGTATATCTTTAAAACGTTAACTCACAAAAATTTACAGAAAAGCAGCAAAATATATTGAAAAACAAAAAGTCATCCTGAAAAAACAAAAGCCCTGGCTATGGCTGTAGAAGACCCATCAACGATCGTTTTAGATACGACCCTAAACTGCATCTTACAGTAAGGCTTCAGTCCTGGAGCTTTTGGAAACGTAGAGTACCATTTTATTGTTATTACTCCCAGGTTTACCCTGACCCAGAAGATTGTACCTGTTAGGGTCCCATTTATGAGTAAAATAGGACAAGTGTCTTGGATAAGGTCCTAAACTGCATCTAATGGAGAGGATTCAGTCCTGGAGTTTGGGGGAATGTCGAATACTCCTTCATTGCCATTACTCCCAGGTCCACTGTGACCTGGAGTGGTATCACCTGAGAGGGTCCTATCTATGGGTCAAATAGAACTGTTTAATCATTTGACTGTTTGCAAAGAAATGACTGATGTGAAATTGAATTATTAATGTTAAATAGCAATACTTGAAGCTATTTAACTGTGTGCAAACAAATGATTAATACCAAATAGAACCATTCTTAATTGATAGGGATACTTGAAATCATTTAACTGTGTGCAAAGGAGTAATTGATATAAAAATAATTATTAGTATTGGATAACACTACTTGAAACCATTTAATTTTCTGTAAAGAAATGAGCACTGGTTCATTTAAAAATGCTTCCTACAAACTATTTACAAATACATATTTGATATATGTATAAACAGGATTTAGCACTAAATAACCCACCACGGTTGGTGTGACATAAAACAAAATTTAGTTATAATCATTAAATTTTTATTAATGAAATCAGTTAAGTACCTGATACATTTTAAAACCTAAACTGCTTTTTACACGCACGTGTAAACGTGCGTATAATATACACTGTATTTTGTAGATGTTAAAACAATTACAGTTTGTCTTAGTAATCAAATAATAAAGTTAGTTCTTTAAGAAAACCGAGTTAGCCAGCTGTAATCTGTCTTTGTCATTACATCTTATAACTGTCGCTGCTGCTACTGCTGCTCCTTTGTAGATTATGGGTTGTTATTGTGATTGCCGGTGTTGTTTTGTGATTATCTTTTGTCCATCTGTCCGCTGGCCGGCCTGTGTGTGTCTGCCGATTTGATCTTACGTCTTCGCAAGTCATGTAAGTGCAGACGAGCATGTGCGCGCAGAGTCGTGTGCCTGGCTTGTCTATTGTGCTTATAGGTCTTCATAAAGCCTTGCAGTTATTCATATCTCCGAAAGTCATCTTTGATACTCGAAGAGAATTTCTATAATTTTGTATCACGAATTATGATAAAATAGCAAACGAAATGTTGTACGCTTAAAAAATTATTCCATAAATTTCTCTTCCTTTTGCTGTTCATTATATATATATATATATATATATATATATATATATATATATATATATATATATATATATATATATATTCATATATCTCAAATATCCAGTCAGTGTCCAAGGACAGTCGGTGTGGATTATTCTTTACATAGAATATATGAGGGCAATCATATAAAACTATGAGAGTGCTCAATGTATGGCTATTGTTAGTTCCCTATTTATTTTCTAGGGTATAACAAAATTCATATTCAGAGCATATATAGTACAATTTAATGGAGACTCAAACTCGGTTAAGTCGTCATAATAAATTTATTTCGGCGGAGAATATTATTGCTATACTCTCCGTCTCATCAGATGACTCTTTACATGCTTCCCTCCTGTCGCAGACATCCGTCAATTTTGTGAGACTGGATCTGCGACTGAAATACAACACAGGCCATGGCAAGGTTATATGGAAGACTAACAATTTCTAATGCTGACTGCCTCCCCTCTTCTGTACACAGATGTTTGGCCAAGGGAAAAGCAAGGTGCTATCCAACTTTGCATCCCGGTTTTTGTAGGAATAGCCTGAACATGGTTAAAGAGATGGACTGTCTTAGAGCTTCCAATTCCTGGTTTTGAATTTAGGGGTTTTCCTTCACCTAGAATGTTTTGCCTAGTATTTACAAGGCTAGAGAGCCTAATCTTCCCAACTATTTACCTATGTGAGAAATTGACAGTTATCAAACTATCTAAACTATCCTTGCTTAGATATATATATATATATATATATATATATATATATATATATATATATACGTAGTGTAATGGTTATCGTTGTAGGAAATGGATACGGCGACACGAGTTCAAACCCTGAACAAAGCTGTTTACATTTCACATAGCACTGATACTCTTGGGAATGGTATGGATCCAATTATTCTCCCTCCAACAATGGGTAAATAGAAGGGTAGACAGGGTTCATTAGTCTTAGTTAGGCAATCAGTCTAGGAGAAGGAAAACATTGAATTCAAACCTGTCAAACATGAAACCTGAGAAATTGACCTTGTGTCAGATCCTGTTGGTGTGGAGGGTTTGGTATATATAAACTCTATCACCAATATTGAGTACTCATTTCTTTCTAAATATAGAAAACTATGTGTGTGTGTGTGTGTGTGTGTAAGCCATAATTATGTACACACATGAAGATTTAAAAGAAATAGTTAATTTTCTTTTAAACTAAATATAAAAGTGTTCTATCATCCGTAGGGGGATATTATACAATTAAAGCAGATATTATTAGGTATTATTTATCACAAAGCTCTATAGCATTGGAACTCTTTAAGCAAAAATAAAATTGTAGGGATATTTATATCTTTGGGGTCTGTAACATATTAATTTTTTTTTTTTTATGATGAAAAAATATAAAAAAAAAATATCACAAAGCTCTATAGCATTGGAACTCTTTAAGCAAAAATAAAATTGTAGGGATATTTATATCTTTGGGGTCTGTAACATATTAAATTTTTTTTTTATGATGAAAAAATATAAAAAAAAAATATCACAAAGCTCTATAGCATTGGAACTCTTTAAGCAAAAATAAAATTGTAGGGATATTTATATCTTTGGGGTCTGTAACATATTAATTTTTTTTTTTATGATGAAAAAATATTAAAAAAAATATCACAAAGCTCTATAGCATTGGAACTCTTTAAGCAAAAATAAAATTGTAGGGATATTCATATCTTTGGGGTCTGTAACATATTAATACATTTAGTGAATAGTTCAGTGCTATAGAATTTGGTAATAATAATACCTAACGATGCCCGTTTTGATTGTATAATATTCCACAGGAAATAAAAATCTTGGTAATGAACTAGTCCATCTGCCATATATAGCAGTAGCTACTAATATCAAGGCAGACTAGAAGGTGAAGAGCAGCTTCTTATAGGAATAGTATTAGAGCGTTGGAGACTGGAGATCGGACCAGATCACCTTAATCGCTACCGTAATAACGGAAGCCAATACTATCGTTGGACTATATATTTATTCTGTATTCACTAATCCTATATTCTTGTCTACTAATAGTCTCTCTATTGTATATACTTTTTCCTGAGAATATATCTCTATTTCCTCTCATATCGTGGTTTGTCCTTTATTTAATATTACAAGCGTTCACTAACTAGCACGCAACAGTTTACAAAAAAAGTAACTTTTTGTAATCAAATTGTTTGACGCGTTCATGTTTATTGGTAACATCGTATACGCACGCACGCACACACGCACGCACACACACACACACACACACACACACACACACACACACACACACACACACACACACACACACACACACACACACATATATATATATATATATATAAGATATCATAACAGTGTTGGTTGTCACTATCTAACTTCGTGAGTTTGTGGCCGACCAAATGTGATATAATTTGGAGAGTGCTCAATATCTGTGATAGAGCCGTTATATGATAGTTTTTCTATATATCTAATAGCATAGAAGCTTGTCTGCAACCATAGGTTTCTTGACGTCTTATAAACGTTTATAAGATATCAAGAAACCCATGGTTGCAGACAAGCTTCCATGCTATTAAATATATAGAAAAACTAATATATATATATATATATATATATATATATATATATATATATATATATATATATATATATAATTTTTCCTTTGTTTACATATGCGCTTAACGGCTACCGGTGTGCTTGGCATAATAGTTTGAATGTTCGCCACTGGTCTGGGAGACCTGAGTTCAATCCCAGGTCGAGTCTTACTAAAGACTCAAAAAAGAGTACTTGATGCCTCCTTGGTTAATACTCAGCATTATTTGGCACGGATCAATGGTAAGTGGAGCAATCCAGGAAAATCGGGTTGTGCTCTCCTCGAAACCTCGGTGTAGTAGCTATTGAAAATGGAACCTTCGGATCGTCTTCCACGACGGTAGACCAACTTTTATATATATATATATATATATATATATATATATATATATATATATATATATATACTAATATTCACACATTTTAGTAAAGTTAGCGACCTTAGTCGAGGATGACCCGAGGGCTCCCTTTTCGATAGCTACTACACAAAGGTGTAGGGGAGGGCCCTACTCCTTTCCCTGTTAGGCTCTTTAGTTTTGGTACGCTAACAAGTCTTGAAGGAAAACTCTGACTTCAAATAGGTGGTATTCGGCTAAAAAACACTATCTTGTGTTTACCCACACGTAGCAGAGAGATTGGGTAAATACATTTAAACATTCATAGATTAATATGCACATCGATACATTTGGAAGTGTGTGTGTTCTAAATTGCACGTCTCTATTAATAATGTATATCCATGCACACAAAGGCACACATTTGCTTCTTTTGTCCAAAACTACTGAAAGGGTTAAAACATTTTCAAGATCTTTTTGGCTTTTTATCTCCAATAAATTTTTGTTTTTTTACTATTTGTGCTTGGTTATAGTACAAATTATTTGTTAATAATCTTTGAAAAAGTAATATGGTTTAAATTCATATCTTTATTTAACTTATAAAATTTTAACAATAAAAGAATCTAAGAATTCACATATTACAATATTCTTTAATTTTAGGAATTTTTTGTTTATATTTAAAATATCATTTTAAAAAATGTAACTCAAAACTCATCAGTTATTTGAAACATTATTATAAATTTTTTTAGTCTTTTACAAAGATATGACGAAAATTAAAATCCAGTTCTTAATTGCCAGTTGTATTACTGTAATAAAATGTATATGATTAATTTTTTTACCCTAAAAAGGTTACAATAAAAAGAAGCGAAGAATTAAAAATGTGTCCTTATTTTTCAGGTGAAAAATTTTGTGTGCATGTGTATAACCTTTGTATAATGTGTGTGTGCGTGCGTGTGTGCCTGGAAGGCTCATTGCCAAATCCTTTCTTTGTGTCATTGTGTACTTTAATGTGTGTTTGTATGTGTAAGTGTAAGTATATGAGAGTGTATGTGTTTCGGTAATTTTGATGCAGGTATGTAAGAAAGGACCTGCGTATGTTTTTATTTCCACCTCTTTCCTTTCTATGCTTTAAACAACTGTAGAAAGTGAATAAATACCTGCGTACACAGATGTATTTGAGCGCACAGGCACATACACATGCACATACATACATACATACATACATACATACATACATACATACATACATACATACAACGCTTTTGCAGCAGCCTGTTTGTAACTGTCACCTTCATTTACCTGAGTGTCTCCATCATTGTTTGCACCTGCCATTTAATCCAGGAGACTACGTTCTACTGGTCTGTTGGTCACATGCAAAAGGTGTCGGAATAAAGGACGCGCGTGTGCACCTGTCTGTTGATTAACCTCTGCCGCTTCCCTCTTCTACAACTTCCCCAACTCCCTCTGCACATCAAATTATTCTTCCACCCGTTTTTAAGACAACAATTTTTTAACCCTTGAGAAGAACTGTTTCAAATAGTTCGTATTGAATCGTGAGTTAAAAAAATTCTGCCCACTTATCTCTCCCCCCCTCTCTCTCTCTAAAAGTCCACCAAATGACTTCTTCTCGTCACTTACTTTGGTTAGTACAGAGTTGACGTTTTCCTTCATTGACCCATCGTTTCTATTTTCTGTTTTTTTATTATTATTATTTGCAGCCGTCACAAACATATTGTCGCGTGTATAATTCACAACGACGGCTACGAACTAACAAACATCAGGATCACGACACCATTATCATTTCCCAGATAAAACAAGCACCATAATCGTATCACTGTGATCATCAATAATATCAAAATCCTTAATCGAAATGCTCCAATTAAAATACCATCACTTGTGACATATTCACTCAATATTTAACATTCGATAGCTACCATGTACATAATCATTATCATCTTTTAAATTTCTTTCAGTTTTATTATCATCATAAGAAATATTCGGTCAATATGACAATAACTTCCACTGTCACTATCAGTATATCACACAAACAACAAAAACTTTTTGCTACTTTCATCAACCAAATTGCCGTCTTTATAGTCGTTTTTTTGAAAGGATAAATCTTACAAACCGAGTTGCATATCATCTGAAATCTCAACTCAACTTAAAAAATAAATATCTAAATAAACAATGATCAGATGTGTAAGGAAACAGCAATCAGACAATTGTGAGTAGGGATTTTAGAATCATACAGATGGTGTAAAAAAGCATAAAAATAATTTCTAACTTCATATCTGATAGTAAAAAGTAGTTTCAAATTAAATTTTATTGCCTATATTTAAACATTTAGTCTTGGACTATATTAGTTTGTATCAATTGGTTAATTCTCAAACCATCAAAATAACAAAATTAGATATCCTGGTTAAAGTTATCTATATCATAACTTCAATATTCTATAAATTATATATCCAGATCAACAGCATCATCGATAGTGACCTTTACATTATGAATATCAGTAATAAATCTAAAACTCAAACGCTATAATAATAATAATAATAATAATAATAATAATAATAATAATAATAATAATAATAATAATAATATATTGATTAAGTTGGTTGGTTGGTTTTACGGCAAGTTAAACGTTGGTAGTTATTTGATGTCGAAATCAGTCTATTTTCAGCAATTAGTTGTAGGTTTCAAGCAATTATTCATATACCAGGTTTTAAGCAACTATTCATATACCAGGTTTCAAGCAACTATTCATATACCAGGTTTTAAGCAACTATTCATATACCAGGTTTCAAGCAACTATTCATATACCAGGTTTCAAGCAACTATTCATATACCAGGTTTTAAGCAACTATTCATATGCCAGGTTTCAAGCAACTATTCATATACCAGGTTTTAAGCAACTATTCATATACAATATTAATAATCCTTTACGAACAAATATGGCTTAAAGTAAGTATTCTTAATAGAAGTAACCTTCACAAGTTATACATTTTCAACAATTCGTATCAATTATCAATAATATGCAAGCAATTATATGGTCTCAAGCAATTATTCCTATTAATCATTTCAAGCAAGTAAACACTCCATACCTCGTTATAATATCAATGTGCTTGGAATATACTTGATCATTTTA
This sequence comes from Sepioteuthis lessoniana, assembly GCA_963585895.1. Lineage (NCBI taxonomy): Eukaryota > Metazoa > Mollusca > Cephalopoda > Myopsida > Loliginidae > Sepioteuthis > Sepioteuthis lessoniana. Next base: position 141,735 of record CAUZXS010001748.1, on the reverse strand, counting down.
ACCATTATTCTAAACAGGTCTATTTAATCCATACCTAGTAACCCATACCTCAACCAGCTCATTGGTCTACAGGGTAGAATGTTCGCCAATGGTCGGGGAGACCTGGGTTCAATCCCAGGTCGCGTCAGACCCCAAAATTTAAAAATGGTACTTGATACTTCCTTGCTTAACACCCAGCAATATAAGGTAAGTATCAAAGGTAAAGTGGAGCAATTCAGGGAAAGGAGTAGCGCCCCCACCCTTAGTGTAGTAGCAATTGAAAAGGGAGCCTTCTGGTCGCCCTCGACTACGGTCGTCAACTACTTACTTTAATAACCATAACTAGTACTATCTTTCCGGGTGTAATGAAATGGTAAGACTACATTCCTCAAAGTTTCAGAACTAGAGTCTCACCATTGCAAGCAGTTTAATGCATCCAATGGTGAGGCATTTATTGATTTGGAGATTAATGTATTCATGGCAGCTATGAAATAAAAATAACCTGAATAATAGTGGATGTTATATTTTTAAAAATGTTAGAATTATAATCGGTGCTATTGTAGTATGCGATCAACCACATTATTTCAATTGTGATGTGCGATCTACCACATTATTTCTATTGTGATATGCAATCAACCACATTATTTCAATTGTGACGTGCGATCTACGATATTATTTCTATTGTGATGTGTGATCTACCACATTATTTCTATTGTGATGTGTGATCTTCCACATTATTTTTATTGTGATATGCAATCAACCACATTATTTCAATTGTGATGTGCGATTTACCTCATTATTTCTATTGTACTGAGTGATCTACCACATTATTTCAATTGTGATGCGCGATCTCCCACATTGCTTCGATTGTTAAGTGCGATCTACTACATTGCTCCTGAGGGCGTCCCCGGGGTGTAATGGTTAAAGCACTGGACTGCGGATTCGTAGTACGCGAGTTCGAACTCCAGTCGTGCTATTACCTTCACTTTCGGACGAATACCCTTAGAAAAGGTATGAACGCCCTTATCCTCCCATCTATGGGTTTAATATTACCATTAGATTAACAAACAAACATATTGTTTCCATTGTAAAGTGTGGTCTACCTCATTGTAGAATGCAGTTTACCACATTGTTTCTATTGTAATGTACTTCATACCATATCATTTCAATTCTAATGTGCTGCCTACCACATTATCTCTATAGTAGTATGTAGTATACTGTATCATTTTTATAGTAATGTGTGGTCTAGAACAATGTTCTATTGTAATATGTAGACTCCCACATAATTTCTATTCGAATATGTAGTTTGTTACATTATTTCCATTGTAATGTGCATTTACCACATAATTCTTATTGTAGTATGTAGTGTACCAAATTATTTCTATAGTAGTATGCTGTCTACCAATTTTTTCTTTTGTGATTTATGGTTTACCAAATTATTTCTATTGAAATTTGCAATCTACTTCATTATTTCTATTGTAACGAGCGGTATACAACATTATCTCTCTTCTAATATGCAGTGTATCACATTGTTTCTATTGTAATGTGTACTTCACCAAATTATTTCTATTGTAATATGCTTTCTAGCACATTATCTTATGGTAATGTTATGCCAATCAGATTATTTTAATGCAGTGTGCACTTTATATTTCAAAATTGACTTAAGAAATTAAAATCTAGTACAAAGAATCAGTAAAAGGCTATTAATAATATTAAATGCAGTTTACCACATTGTTTCTATTGTAATGTACTTTCGACCATATTTCAATTGTAATGTGCTGCCTACCTCACTATTTCTATCGTAGTATGTAGTATACGAGTTCAAATCCAGCTATGGGTAAATAGTAGGACAGACTAGGTTCTTCAGCCTTGGTGAGGCAGCTGGTCTAGAAGAAGGAACACTCTGAATTTAAACTTGTTAAACTTCGCTTAAAAATTGACCTCGTGTCATATCCTGCCCGAGTGGTGGGGTTGGTAAATATGATTAATAATATAAAAAAAAATTAAACAATAAGGAACTGTTTAAACCGCAAAATTGGTCGTTGGTTATAAGCCAGACAAAGGAAAAAAAACTCAAAGCAAAACAAAAAAAAAACCACTTAACAATCCATCAGAAAATTGGAGGGAATCTCTGTAGTACAAGGGTTAACGAGCTGGACTGCGGAATGATAGTAAGCGAGTTCAAACTCCACTTCAGTTATTACGTTCATTTTTGGACCAATATCCGTGGGAAAGGTATGAACCTTTTTATCTCTGCCGGCTATAGGTTTAAAAGTGCTACTACTGTTCTTCTCCAAAGATGGCTTTAGCATTTGATAACCCATGAAGCTTGATATGCCATTAAACAAAGAAACTTAATCAAACCTTATCCCCCCAACTATGGGTTGAATAGTATTTCTACTCTTCTTCTCCAAAGATGGTTTGAGTATAAAATGACCCATGAAGCTTGATATACCATTAAACAAAGAAACTTAATCAAACCTTATCCCCACCATCTATGGATTAAATAGTACCACTTTTATTCTTCTCAAGAATGGTTTGAGCATTAAATAACCCATGAGGCTTGATATGCCATTAAACAAAGAAACCAAACTAAACTTTATCCCCACCATCTATGGATTAAATAGTACCACTACCGTTTTTTTGCCATGATGTATTAGATCACTCGCGAATATTGATATACTATTAAACAAAGAAACCAAACCAAACCAAACTAAACCAAACCTATCCAAACCAACCCAAACCAAACCACACAAAAACAAACCAGAAAGTACTGTGCGTGTGTGACTGGCTTGCACACCACTGCTACCGTGTATTTGTTAGACTTGATTAATGCATAAAGCAACAAGTGCGGTATACTCAACGAGAAAATAATGATCTGTGAAAGTAATTTACTTAGAATTTATTCAAGTCAACTTATTTAAGTCAATTTGTTTGTTTTAAGCTACGAGGATCATTAAATAAGTTTCCAGACTTTTTTCGTATGGGCCCTTTTATTGATAGTAAATACATGAAACTCTAGTCCCCTTCGAAGTAATCTACTCCAGCTGCAATGCACTTGTTGTACCGTTCCAGCAACTTCTGGAAGGCCCCATGGAAGTCTTCTTGTGTGAGCGTGTCAATGACCATCGTCACAGCATCTTTCATCTCCTCAATTGTTTCATAACGATGGCCTGTGAGCTTAAGGAATAACCAAAAGTCACAGGGAGCAAGGTCTGGACTATAGGGAGGCTGAGGAACTGTCTTGATGCCCATCTTGGTCAAATAGTCTGTGACAAGGATGGAGTTGTGGACTGGTGTATTGTCCTGGTGGAAATGCCAATGACCCGATTTCAAGAGTGCTGGCCTATTCCGACGGAATCTCTTCCTGAACTTCCTTAAAACCTCAACATAGTAACCCTAACCCTCACCCTTTGCCCTATCAACTCTGTTGTATTGACTTCCTTACTAATCGCACACCTCTTATCATCCCTCACAGACTCTCTGTCTTCCTTGAATCTCTTATGCCACTCAACAACTGATGCAGTCTGATGCATTCCATACGTTTCTGTGGCATTTTTTCCAAGTTTAAAACACAATTTTATTGCATATCGTTCTTCTAAATTGTCCTCACGTCCAGATTGCATTTTTGAAATTCACCAGCTGTAGTAGGGTGTATTCCAATTGCTGCTGTAGCTGTTCATTTGCACCTGAAATCATAAAAATTGGTCTGTCATGTCATAATATGTATAGCAATAACATCGTGAATTTTCAAGAGTCTACACCAATTTTAAATGCCTATACAAAAACTTATTGAAGGCATTACGTATATTAAACCATCAGTTTATTGTATTCAGTGTTGAACAAACCTAATACATTAAAATACCAAATTGATTAACTCCCTAAGAAATAGGAATTCGACCTCACAGCTCGTTGGGGAGGGGTTGGGAAAATTCTTCATCTGGCAAACAAAAATCTCAACCTCTCCAAAGAACCCCCAAAAACAACAAAAAGAAAAAAAAACAAAAACTAAAAAAACAAAGACACTTGTGGCACAAGGATAAAAAAATATTTTCTAACAAAACAAGAATTTAAGAGACTAATTCATTAACCATTGGACAATGTCATTTTTTAATCAATTAGAGATACCTTATGGTATCTTACATTCTTACATAACATTTAACATGGATGATTGCTAATGATCTATACATATGAAAACTTATTTGTTGCGTATTTCTCAATAAACGGGAGGTTTTGTTGTCTCGTTTCTTTGAAAAATCCTACATTTTCTAATATTTTTCCACGTGCCAAACACGTTCTGATGACTTGAATTTTGAACGCTATGTGCATGTTTATCTATCTTTTCGTTGTATATTTCTCATTTGCTCCTGTCATCTCAGCAATCACCCATCTATATTGTGAACTATTTTATATCCAAGTCCTGACGATGGTTATTATAACCGAAACGTTAACATCGACTTCACATCATGATATATTCACCTATTTGGATTATATTTTTTCCTGCTACCTTCATACTGTCGGATTTTATCCATATTTACTTTCATACTGTCTTTTCGAAAAAAAAACTAATACCAAATACATTCTTACATAACATTTAACATGGATGATTCCTAATGATCTATACATATGAAAACTTATTTGTTGCGTATTTCTCAATAAACGGGAGGTTTTGTCTCGTTTCTTTGAAAAATCCAACATTTTCAAATATATTTTTCCGCGTGCCAAACACGTTCTGATGACTTTTGAATTTTGAACGCTATGTGCATGTTTATCTATCTTTTCGTTGTATATTTCTCATTTGCTCCTGTCATCTCAGCAATCACCCATCTATATTGTGAACTATTTTATATCCAAGTCCTGACGATGGTTATTATAACCGAAACGTTAACGTCGACTTCACATCATGATATATTCACCTATTTGGATTATATTTTTTCCTGCTACCTTCATACCTTATGGTGTAAAACAGTTCGACCGCGTCTAATTATTTGTGACTTTTATATTCTTCTAAAAATTTGGCCCCGTAAAAAATATTTTTTACCATTGAAAAGATAGGAATTTTATTTTCTCAAAAGAACCATGAGAAATCAATGAACTTTATATTCAATGAAAATTGGAAGATTATTGGAAGAACGTCTCAGCAATATTTTAATGTTGTAAACGTTAGAATAGAATATTACGATGTCACTTATTCTCATTACTATCGCCATCTTCGTTTTTATTTCCCTAGTAATCATTGTCTACATAATCTCTCTGTTGGTTAGTCATTTGGTTTTATGGCATGTCGACACTTGTTGAGACTTTAGATACCAACGTCAGTTTAACTATGACTGAAACTTATTTATATTCGATAGGAATACTTGTTGCCAAATAACTGTGTGTACATTATTTGTATCAAATTAGTTGAAACCCTATAATCATATGCAAACAAGTGATAATTATCATATAGGAATAGTCGATTGAAAACATATAATTCTATATAAGTAGTAGGTAATTTGGCCGACTGTAGTCGAGGGTGACCCGAAGTCTCCCTTTTCAATAGCCACTATTATCTGATTATGTTGCAGTTCAGTACGTTAGCCACTACACTACAAAAACTCTCCTTCTCTCTCTCTCTCTCTATATATATATATATATATATATATATATATATATATAAGTAAAGTTGTCGTCCTTAGTCGAGGGTGACCCGAAGGCTCCCTTTTCAAGAGCCACTCCGAACTGATTTACTACAATGTCGCAGTTCAGTACGTTAGCCACTACACCACGAGAATTCTCTCTCTCTCTCTCTATCTATCTGTTGGTGACCTTAGTCGAGGGTAACCAGAAGGCACCCTTTTCAATAGCTACTACACCGAGGTGTAGGGGAGAACCCAACTTCTTTCTCAGGATAGTTCCACTTACCCTTGATTTGTACCTTATAAAATACGAAGATTTTACAGTTTGAGTGATAATCTGAGGGCAGTGCTGGGATTTGAAAAGAGTTCGATGAGTTCAGTGGTGATTACGAACGTACGGAAGTTCGGAAGTCTTACCATATTTACCCAATCCCTCCGCTCGAGCAAGGATATGACTCAAGGTCAGTTTTTACGCGGAGTTTAACAGGTTTGAATTCAGAGTTCTCCTTCTCCTAGACTAGTTGCCTCACCAAGGCTGAAGAACCTAGTCTGCCCTACTATTTACCCATAGCTGGAGGGAGAATAATTGGATTCATACCTTTCCCAAGGGTATTAGTGCTATGTGAAATGCAATCAGTCTCGTCCAGGATTTGAACTCGTGTCGCCGTGTCCATTTCCTACGATGATAACCATTACACCACGGGCACCTCGGAAGTCTTACACTGATCGTTCTAAAAAGAAAAGAACTCTAGAATTGACAATGATCTACGCAACGGCAAACGATGAACTGATGGCAATGATAACCGCAGCATTTACCAGTTCAATCAAAGAAACCACCTGAAAGACTTGTAAGAGAATCGGAAGCCCATGATGATTCTATGAATACATTTAATCTATAATATTTCTAGAGATTTTTTAAAATGTAATTTTGTAAATGTATCTCATAAAATGAGATGACTGTTATTTTCATTTTAACAGAATTTAGATGCCAATCTACCTATTACATTCTCCTTCTCACCCTCTCTCCCCTTCTTTCTCTCTTTCTATCTCTTTCTTTCTTTCTTTCTTTCTTTCTCTCTCTCTCTCTCTCTATATATATATATATATAATCCGAGGAGAAAATCCAAGGGGGTAGGAGTATCCCTCTTGAGGGCTCAATGCCAACGGCTATCGACGTATAATTGATTTTGGATTAAGAACGCATAAAAATTCAACCCGCAGAACCAAATATTTTTTATGCAAAAATAAAATAAAATAATCATTTTATTTGTGCCATTATAAATTTATTTCTGGTCGTGATGACCATCATCAGATGTTACACGAAAAAATATTTTCACTTGATATCTGATGATCGTCATCATGACCAGAAATAAATTTATAATGACACCAAAGAAGTGAAGTTTTTCTTTTACTTTATATATATATATATATATATATATATATATATATATATATATATATATATATATATATATATATATATATATTATATATATATATATATATATATATATATATATATATATATATATATATATATATATATATATATATATATATATATATATATATATATATATATATCTATAGAGAGAGAGAGAGAGTTCTCATGGTGCTGTGGACTACGACATTGTAATAAATGAGTTCGAACTTTAGCTGTTCTGTTACGTTCAGTTACCGACTAATATCAACCTCATTATTTCCCCAGCTATGAGTTAAATAGTACCACTAATGTCCTTCAAGGGTAGCTTTAGCATTAAATAGCCAAGGAGGTGCCTTTAGTGTAATGGTTATCATCGAAGGAAATAGACACGCCGACACGAGTTCAAATCCTGGACGAGACTGACTGCATTTCACATAGCACTAAAAGAAACTTAAAAGGTTGGGCGCAACATAAACATTTTTTGTTGTTCAATTAATATACATATGTAAGTGCATGTAAAGATTGAAACCAAATATTGATTAAAATCTTTGTTTATATAAAAATACAGTCATAGAAATAAGACTATTGCTTAGTTTTATAACATATCAACCCTTGTGTTAGTTTACCAATTATGCTCTTAGATTATATTCTACACAAAAATGTATTTTCACAATCATTTTTAAAATGTAGATACAACTTACTTTGTTACAGTATCAATGTTTTAAGAGAAAATGTTGTTCACAATAATTTTTAACACGAACTTAAATAGATTTAGTTGACATATAGATTTGACTCGAGTCTAGAGTGGGCATAGGAGTAATGGCAATGAAATGATGACTTCACACTTTCCAGAGCTCCTAAACTAGACCCACAGCACCGGACTCACTTTAATGTTATGCATTATTATGAACAAAAGAATATGACAAAAAGATATATGAAAAAAAAAGATTAAAAGATGAGCCAATAGAAAAGATCAATGAAGAAGGTGAAGGGAAAAGAAATGAAAAACAAAAGAAAATAATGAAGAAAAATTTAGAGATAAAGAAAACGAAAAAAAAAAAAAAAGAAAAGACCCGAAACATAAGCGAAAAAGACCTAAGGTTGAAGGATATCAATAAAAGCAAAAACGTGATAACAAACAAACAAACAAATAAACAAACAAACAAAATCGAAAAACATATTGGGAAGGAATGAAAATACTAGATGGAAAAATCGATCAATTTGTATTTAAATAAATTGAAAGATAGTGAATATATTTGAGCGCGTAGGAGAAGTATTTGAAATAGATATATGAGGAAAATAAAGGTAAAAATGAAAGGAATGGCTTTTGTCTTAAAAAACAAAATAAGAAATATAAATGAATGAATAAAAACGAAAAAATGGCGATACATTACCTGAAAAACTTTTCTTGGAACTGATCTGCTAATCCAAAGAGATTTCAGAGTACTTATCAGTCAAAAATATCGCATATAATAAACACAAATAATAAAAGTACAATGGCAAACATACAGTCTCTTTTTGCTTCATTTGTCAGTAATATATTTCTCCTATAATGTTTTTGCTGACTAAAGCCTAGAAGGAAACGTTAATCCCTTTTTTCCCCATTAAAAAGAACGGTCAATGAAACTCAGTGTTCGGTGAGTAATTTAGGCATTACCCCAGATCTTAAAAAGAATAAAGTTTATATTTAGATCATGTTCTTAGATCCGACAACGTGGTTTAGAAAAAGGTGCTCTCACCTGTGTTTGTTCAAATATCTAGAAATGTCACCAAGAGATATTTTTGAAGTCGAGCTGACAACAGCTCTTGAATATAATTACGTGGTGAATTCAATAAGTGTCCATACTTTTTGGTACAGGCATTTAAAATTGTAGTAGACTCTTGAATATTCACAATGTTATTGCTATACACATTATGAGATGACTGACCAATTTTTATGATTTTAGGTGCAAATGAACAGTTACAACAGCAATTGGAATACACCCTACTAAAGCCTGATTGTCACAGCTGGGGAATTTCAAAAATGTAATCTGGACGCGAGGACACTTTAGAAGAACGATATGCAATAAAATTGTGCTTTAAATTTGGAAAAAATGCCACGGAAACGTATGGAATGCTTCAGACTGCTTTTCGACCATCAGTTTTTGAGTGGCATAAGAGATTCAAGGAAGACAGGGAGTCTGTGAGGGATGATGAGAGGTGTGGGAGGAGTAAGGAAGTCTATACAACAGAGTTGATTGGCCAAAGGGTTAGGGTTAGGGTTACTATGTTGAGGTTTTAAGGGAGTTCGGGAAGAGATTCCGTCGGAATAGGCCAGCACTCTTGAAATCGGGTCATTGGCATTTCCACCAGGACGATGCACCAGTCCACAACTCCATCCTTGTCACAGACTATTTAACCTAGATGGGCATCAAGACAGTTCCTCAGCCTCTCTATAGTCCAGACCTTGCTCCCTGTGACTTTTGGTTATTTCCTAAGCTCACAGGCTGTCGTTATGAGACAATTGAGGAGATGAAAGATGCTGTGACGAAGGTTATTGACACGCTCACAGAAGAGGAATTCCATGGGGCCTTCCAGAGGTTGTTGGAACGGTACAACAAATGTATTGTAGCTGGAGGAGATTACTTCGAAGGGGACTAGAGTTTCATGTATTTACAATCAATAAAGTGCCCATACGAAAAAAGTCTGGAAACTTATCTAATGATCCTCGTACTTAAAATTTGTTCTCATTTAAACTGACTTTTGCTCTTTATATGATAAAGTTGAAATAAGAAAATATTTTTCTTTTCTCCGTCTAAGTGTTAACGTATATGAGAGCTTAATTTTTTTTAATGGTATTTTGTGCAAAACTGATGTCAATCTAAGTAAGTTTTTTTTTTTTCGTCTTAGACTTTTAACGTGTTTTTGTTTAAAACGAAGAATATATCTCGAGTTATACACACATGTACACACATTTTTGGAACAATATTTTGTTGATGTAAGTGATGATGTCAGAAGGAAAAACTTTCTGTCGTCAATTATATTTATTTTCATTATATTAGTAACGTAATTAAAAGATAATGTTGTTAAACAAACAAAAAACACAGAAACAAACATCCCCAAAAGACAAAAAAATAAAACAACAACACCTAAAAAAACAAAACAAAAACAAAAAACACTGCAGCAATAAATATGAGAGAGAGAGAGAGAGAGAGAGAGAGAGAGAGAGAGGGGGGGGAATGGGTTTATTGCTTTAGTTTTTTCATCATTGATAGAGGAAGAAAAAAGTTAGATTTTGGATTGGGCCTCTCCCTATAAAAAAACACAACAAAACAAAGCAAAACAAAATCTCATAAAAAATTGCAGAAAAACAAAAATCTATACAATAACAATAAATATGAGAGAGAGAGAGAGAGAGAGAGAGAGAGAGAGAGAGAGAGAGAAAGAGAGGATTTATTGCTTTAATTTTCTCATCATAGTTAGAGGAAGAAACAAGTTAGATTTTGGATAGGGCCTCTCCCTATAAAAAAAAACACAACAAAACAAAACAAAATTGAACAAAAAAGCCATCCTTGTAGAAGAATAGTTAGTAAAAGTAAAGTTGGCAACCGTACTCAAGGGCGACCCGAAGGCTCCCTTTTCAATAGCTACTACTTCGGGGTGTAGGGGAGGGTGTTACTCCTTTTCCTGGATTGTTCTACTTGCCCTTGATTTGAACCTTATAATGCTGAGTGTTAAGCAAGGTAACATCAAGTAGCATTTTTGAGTCTTTATTACGACTACCTTGGATTGAACCCCGGTGTCCCTGGCCATTGGGGAACACTCTACCCACTAGATTAATCTGGAAAGGATAATGGAGTTCATATCTTTCTCAAGGTTATTAGTTCGTAAGTGAATGTAAGAGCAAGAATGGATTTCGAACTTTCTTACTACGATATCACAGTCTAGCTTTATAAGTGCTACACCATGGAAGGAACATTTACTATATTTCTGAACGAGTACAATAATCCTGAATGTACGTAACCAAACAATTTTATTTCTGTAGAATTTAAAAAACAATTGTCCGCCACATGGTTCATTTTCTTTGCTCTCCACTGGGTATATAAGTTAGTATAAAGAAAACGAATAAAATTGGCTTTAAGAATTGATAGAAAAACGTATAATGAAAATCGATTAAAACATTAATAAGAAAATACAATGGTAGTAAACAATAGGTAAAAAAAAAAATTATAATTGAAAAAAAAAAAAAAAAAGGCAATGTTCGATGATTCATGAAGTAGAAAATTATCCTGAGATTAAAAGAGAAATAAACGAACGCTTGCGGATTAATTAATAAGACAGAAGGCGGGAAGGGGATGCTTATAAGGGAGATACACACACACACACACACACACAGAGAGAGAGAGAGAGAGAGAGAGAGAGAGAGAGAGAGAGAGAACTAATAGGCGAAGAGTATTTCTGATTGTCGTCTGTGACAGCGTCTTTGTCAGTCACTTTCGTCTCATAGAACATGACATTCAACTAAAATCATTAGGTAAGACGCAAGTAAAATTAACTGCCAGTTTCTTTGGCTGTCAAGTTTGAGGACAGCATATCAATCTACGATTTTTCGTTTTGATTATCGATGAAAATCAATGTTACTTTTAGAATACGCTTACAATTTCTTTCCAACAGACAGAACTTCGGAAAAAGTGTCACCAATCCTAATACAATGTTCGTCACTCTTAGCTAAAATAAGTTGAAGCGGCTTGAGGCAAGAGGTAATATTTTTTTTATTTACCAACCGTGATAGTTTTCGTGCGGTTGCGTTTGAATGCATATATTTATGTGCATAGAATAATTGTAATAAGCGATTAATAAAACCAATAATTGCCGTTATCATTGAAATATATACTAAAAGAAGAGGGTCATTCAATAAATAAGGTGAATTTATGCCTAAGGAGTTGGCAATAGAAAGTAATGTTCACATATGCATCTTTTTCAAAAAAATTAATTTCATGTCCCAGAAGACTGTTAGCATGGCTTTCTTTATTGACCACTGCGCCAATAACCTTTTCCTTACCGGAGAGTCAGTATGCATCTAATCAATAGGCTGTCTTTTTGACTCAAGCTAACAGTATCAAACACATGTTGGAGGTGCCCGTGGTGTTTTGGAGGTGCTCGTGGTGTATCTTGGAGGTGACCGTGGTGTAATGGTTATCGTCGTAGGAAATGGACACTGCAACTCGAGTTCAAATCCTGGACGAGGCTGATTGCATTTCACATAGCACCCTTGGGAAAGGTATGAATCCAATTATTCTCCCTCCATCTATGGGTAAATAATAGGACAGACTGTGTTCTTCAGTCTTGGTGAGGCAACTAGTCTAGGAGAAGGAAAACTCTGAATTCAACCCTGTTGAACTTCGCTTAAAAATTGACCTTGTGTCATATCCTGCCTGAGCGGAGGGGTTGGGTAAATAGGATTAAGGAGGAAAACTATGAATTTAAACCAATTGAACCCCGCTTAAGAATTAACCTTGTGCTACATTCAGCTTGTAGCGGACGGGTTGGGTAAATGCATATGGAAGAGGTTAATAGATCAATAGCCCCTTTTGTCCAAGATCCTAGATCATTGTCAAACTATCCCTGGTGCCTTCCGCAACAAATTTTCTGTTTCAAGAAAAATATGAACTACTTGGAAATTCAGTGGTCTTACCTATACAAAGCTGTTTTGATTGTATTTTCTGTTTTGTATTTGATGAAATGTCATTGGCTTAACCTATTAATTCTGATAAAGAAATCTTGTGAATGGTAGCTTATCTAGAATTTATGGCATATCAACCATTGTAGGTTATTTAATGCCAAATCTATTTTTATACATATAAACAGTTCTATTTCAAACAATTCAGTTTAGTATAAGTATAGTTTTTAATATCAAGTTTTAATATCGAGTTAATATCAAACATTTTTATTTCAAACAATTCAGTTTAGCATGAGTACGCAGTTTAAATATCAAAAACTGTTCTATTTCAAACTATTCAGTTCTGTCAACAAAGTTAAATAGTTCCAAGTGTTGCTATGTATCACTAACAATTCAATTAAACATCATATTTACCTAACCCCTCCACTCGGGCAAGGATATGACACAAGGTCAATTTTTAAGCGGAGTTTAACAGGTTTTAATTCAGAGTTTTCCTTCTCCTAGACTAGTTGCCTCACCAAGGCTGAAGAACTCAGTCTGCCCTACTATTTACCCATAGCTGGAGGGAGAATACTTGGATTCATACCTTTCCCAAGGGTGTTAGTGCTGTGTGAAATGCAATCAGTCTCGTCCAGGATTTAAACTCGTGTTTCCGTGCCCATTTCCTACGACGATAACCATTACACCACCAATTCAATTAAACATCAGTCATTTATTTACCCACAGTTAGATATAAAACAGTTCTATTTCAAACAATTCTGTTTTGCAAAAGTACCCAGTTTAAATGTCAAAACAGTTCTATTCCAAACAATTCCGTTTAACATACGTACATTGTTTAGTTCTATTTAGCCTATTGATAGGACCCTATCAGGTGTTACCTCTTCAGGCCAGAGTGGACCAGGGAGTGATTGCAATGAAGGGGTACTCCGCATTCTCCAAGAATCTAGGATTACTGCAGTCTTACCCTCAGGTTATTTAATGTTATATCCTCGACACTAGTTGTGTGTCTATGTGTGAGGGTCTTACTTCTCGTTAGAGAAGCAGTCGGTGGATTCTTCAGCCCCAGCCGACTAGGTCGGAGGATGGTTAGTATCGATATTTCCTGCTTTTGATATATTTCCTGACTGCAAAGTCAGTCATACGATATATTAACAGTATCCCGGGCATAACATTAAATTTCATTCGGTAGTGAGGCTCCAGTTCTGGGGTGTTGAGTCCCTCTTTTATTGCGATTACTCCCAGGTCCATTCAAACCCGGAATAATAGAACCTTTTAGAGTCTCATCTATTGGTCAAATATATCTGCTTAAGATGATATCGAAAATGACTGTGAACTTTATAAATACCTTAACTCTTAAAATATTGATATATAACAACTAAATAGGAAGTGTTATCCTGTTTAAAATGATTGTGAAGATACTTTTTTAGCGTATTTAAATAGAGATCATAAATGTTAAACTAACTTCGACATGAAATTACCCAACAAGGTTTGACATACCATGACATGCCAGAATCCCAACCCACCAATTAACCACCCAACCAAAGATATGTAAACGTCTGCTGGAATATATTTGGTGATTAAAAGATACGTAATTATAATGATTTGTGAAAGACAAAAATGGCCAAATAAATAAATGAATAAATAAATAGATAAATAAAATATTTCATGCAGAAGTTGTAAAATTTATGGTAAATAAGAACCTTCAGTTTGTAAAATATTTGTTTTGTGTCTTTCCTTCTGGTAAACATAAAAAAGAATGCTTAGGATTTTAATTATGTCGTTGGTTTTATAGCATGTCAACCCTTAATGGGCTATCTAATGCCAAAGTCAGTCTTTTTTGTTAGCAATTACATCATTTCAAGTAAATAAGAAGAGAGAGAGAGAGAGAGAGAGAGAGAGAGAGAGAGAGAGAGAGAGAGAGAGAGAGAGAGAGAGAGAGACTCCTGAAAAGTGAACTTTGCCATTCCGACAGATCACAAAGTGAAAATAAAAAAAAATAAAAACGAAAAGAGAGACAAGTATTTAGACCTTGCCAAATAATTAAACAAGCTATGAAACATGAAGGTGACGGTGATACCATTTGTAATTAGTGCACTCGAAACGATTCTAAAAGGTTTGATTAAAGGGCTGGAAGAGTTGGAAATCGGAGGACGAGCAGAGACCATCCTAACTACAACATTACTGAGATCGGTCAGAATATTGAGAAAAGCGCTGGAGAATTAAGGAAACTTGTAGTCACTCATACTCAAGTGAAAGACCATCGGCTATCGCAAGTGGGAAAAACTCGCAAGGAATAATAATAATAATAATAACAAAATTCAAAAATGATATCTCAGGAGAACTAGAAAACTTCTCGAGACAAAACGGTCTAGCTGTAACCTTATAAAAGAAATAAATACATGGGCTGTACCCCTCGTTAGATATTCGGGACCCTTTTTGAAGTGGACTAGAGAAGAACTTAAGCAAATGGACCAAAGAACAAGAAAACTAATGACCATGCATTAGGCATTACACCCCAAACACCATGTTGACAGAGTATATGTATCAAGAAAAGAGGGAGAGAAACGACTTGTTAGCATTGAAGACAGCGTTGACGTATCGATACGACTCGAAGACTATACAGAAAAACACAAAGGAGGATTGATTACAGCCATCAGAAACGTGACAGAAAACACGATGGACAAGAGAATGACAATAACTAGGAAACAAAGATGGGAAGATGAGCAACTCTATGCACGTTTTAAACGACTAATAAACAACATCTCACACGAGAAAACCTGGATGTGGCTAAGAAAAGGAAACTTTTGGAGAGAAACAGAATCTCTCATAATAGCAGCACAAAACAACGCTATAAAAATTATCATATTATAGCAAGAATAGATAAGACGCAGCAAAATACCAAATGGTGGTTATGCAGTGACAGAGATGAAACCATCAATCACATAATAACCGAATGCAGCAAATTAGCGCTGAAGGAATATTAGACTGGGCATGACTGGGGCGGGAAGGTGATCCACTGGGAGATGTGCAAGAAATTTAAATTTGACCATACAAACAAATGGTATATGTACAACCCACCATCTGTCCTAGAAAATAACACACATAAACTCCTATGGAACTTTAATATACAGACGGATCAACTAATCTCAGCCAGAAGACCAGATCATATAATAATCAACAACAACAACAAAGAGAATTTGCAAAATTGTGGACTTTACTGTCCAGGCTGACCACAGAATAAAACTGAAAGAATGTGAAAAGAAGGATAAGTACCTGGACTTTGCTTGGGAATTGAAAAAAACTATGGAACATGGAGGTGACAATTATACTAATCGAGATTGGAACTTTTGGTACAATAACTAAAGGATTACTAAAGGGACTGGAAGACTTGGAAGTTGGAGGACGAGTGGAGAAATCTAAACTACAGCGTTATTGAGAACGGCCAGAATACTGAGAAGAGTTGTGGAGACTTGAGGAGACTTGCTGTCACTTAAACTCCAGTGAAAGACCATCAGCTAAAACTAATGTGAAAAACTCTCAAGGAGTAAATAATAAACTATGGAACATGAAGGTGACAATTATGATAGTTGGGATTGATACTTTTGGTACAGTAACTAAAGGGACTGGAGGACTTGGAAGTCGGAGGACGAGTGGAGATTATCCAAACCACAGCGTTATTAACAACAGCCAGAATACTGAGAAGAGTCGTGGAGTCTTGAGGAGACTTCCTGTCGCTCAAACTCCAATGAAAAACCACCAGCTAAAACTGATGTGATAAACTCTCATGAGTCAATAATAATGATTTTAATCAACGTTGGCATAATGGTTAGAGTGTTCGCCAATACCCCGGGAGACTTGGGTTCAATCCCAGGTCGAGTCATACCAAGACTCAAAAAATAGTACTTGATGCCGCATTGCTTAACACTCAGCATTATAAGGTACGGATCAAGGGTAAAATGGAGCAATCCAAGGAAGTGAGTAGCGCCTTCCCCTACACCTTGTAGTAGCTATCGAAAAGGGAGCTTTCGGGTCACCCTCGACTACAGTTGCCAACTTTACAATAGTTTCAAGTAACTATTCCTATTACAAATAACTTGCATACAGTAATATGGTACAATCAGGTACTACTACGTCGGATTTAGTGGACATTGAGTTAAGGGCAAAAAAGGAAGGTACCATACTCCCAAGAGCTTCCAAACTAGAGCCTCACCATCGGGTACCATTTAGTGTCATACCCAGGACACACACAAAAAATAACATTTTTAAAATTGAGTGTCAATTTATATACACTTTAAAAAAATATAGTATCAAGTACAGATTAGGTGTTCCTTCTGTATATTCTTTATTCTCTCTCTCTCTCTCTCTCTCTCTCTCTTATTCACTTTATTTTTCAAAAAAGTAAGCAGTCATTATCATTCTCTTAATCAAAATATTTTAGATAAGTATACTTACATTTATGGCTTTCTCTAACAGTCAAGACCTGCCACTTAACCTTAGAAATTAGGAAAATAAGAGGATTTATACTAGCGACCACCAGATCAAGCTTAGAACGACCAATATGCATGGAATTCTTTCCGTAAACAACTGTTTGTGATAATACGAAACAGTGGATGCAAATATTATTGAGCAGCAATACAACAATTTTATAGAGTAGCATTACAATAGTTTTACAAGGCAAAATTACAGCTGTATTACAAGGTAAAATTATTGCAATATTATAAGCCACAATTATTGCAATATTATAAGGTAAAATTATTGCAATATTACAAAGCAAAATTATTACAATATTACAAGGCAAAATTATTGCAATATTATAAGGCACAATTATTGCAATATTATACGGTAAAATAATTCTCCAATTATTATTAATGATTAAATTAACAAAAATGTAATAACGCACTTAAAATATTGAAACTGTATTTACCAAGATGGAAACGAACATTGAATGAAACGTTAATTTTTTTCAAGATATTCCCTTTGACATTAAATATACTAATTCCAGCGAGTTTTGCAATGGTTGGAGCACCTTTGAAACTCTTCTTTTGATATGGTATGCCCTCAAATTTCATGCCTGAAATATATTTTCAGTTTCGGAAAAATTAAAAAGTCACACTGATCTAGATCACTATAGAGACTGCTGCAGTTGCTCTATCCTGTTTTACCAAAATGATCGAGATTGGCTAAATGTTTTTTCCAAATTAGTATTAACTTATCCAGAAAACAGTCTAGACCTCTGTGCGTTAATCTAGACATCAAGACATCATCACTTTATTACGTAATTTTCTCAACCATGCATATTTTCATTTAAATTTTAAAAAACTAAGTCTGGATACTTTTTAAAATCACATATCGTATCTGTACTTGAAGAAGTGTTAAAATTTGTTTTAATGAGAATTAAAATCTTCAGCGATTAAGACAAATGCCTTAACAAATAAATATTTAGCAAAATTTGAAAGGTTCAGTTATAGGTTAAATATAGGGTGTCTCAATATACATGAGACCAATGTGACTGCTAATAACTCTACAATTAATAAAGTTGTGTTCTTTTTTTTGTTTCATGTTTGAAAATAGTATATTATAACAACTATTGATACTCGATCAGAATGCTTTGGACAAGAGAGGAAAATATTTTGATTCACTACTTATTTGCTGACAATATCAATCAAAACTGTCTCAAAATAGATGCAACCCATTAATATAGGATGTCTCAAAATACATGGTACCCATGTGACTGCTAATAACTCGACTAATGATAATCTTGTTCTTTTTTTGTTTCAGGTTTGAAAATAGTATACTATAACAACTATTAATCTTTGATCACAATGCCTTGAACAAGAGAGGAAAAAATATTTTGCGTCACTATTTATTTGGAGACAAAATCATTCAAAACTGCCTCAAAATAGATGCAACCCATTAATGTGATTTATTGCTGAGACAATAAACTCAAAAAAAGATTGCATGTCCTGGAAGCTGATATAAAAACAAAACAAAAAGCATACAAAAAACAAGAACAAAACAAAATAAAACCAAAAAAAAAAAAAACAACAACATTGATTTGATGTCTCAAAGATGCATTTTTTACAGGATGTGTTCCAAATTACTGCCATTGCTCTTGTTTCAGAAATAAATCATTATCATATTAATGGGTTGCATCAGTTTTGAGACAACCTACATGAAATGAAAGATTTGGTAAAATGTGATTCTAAAGTTTGAAATATATCAAACTAATATTCATGTATATTACAGAAAAAAAATGAGCCTCAAAAATTTTTTATCTGGCAGGATTACTTTAACGCAAACAATCTTGGTCACTAATGAGTTCAAGGGAGATAACTTTTCCTTTTTACCTTTTAAGGCTATTATATCCTTTTTACAAGGTAGACAAACGGGTGCAACTTGTAGGCGAGTGTGTGTGTGTGTGTGTGTGTGTGTGTGTGTGTGAAGTAATTATTCAAAATACACCACCTCCCAATAGACACACGTACACCATTCATATTAAACAATCCCATTGAAAAGAACAAACACTTAGTAAAACCGCGCAGATGCATACTTTGAGTTGAAAAATACATTTACAATGTAGATTATCCGAGATTTTAATCTGTGGCGACTTCATTGTTCCTGCTTCTAATTACTCAAGATCGGATTACAAATATGAGTAAATAAATCTCCTACTGGATTAATATCTACCTGGCTGGCTAGAAATCTCTTCACCCCTGTAGGAGGGGGAAACGGAATGTTTTCTGTTCTTGCCACGCGTATGGGACTGATGGAAAAATAGATAAGTACGAACGCGTGCTAAGTAAGAAAAAGGGATAAGTGCTAAAAATTAATTGTTGACGGATTTGGTGTTTTATGGCATGTTTGTACGAGCAGTAATCATTATGTGTTTCATATCACGAAAAACAATGCTTATTTTGCTCGCCATAGTTTACTAATCACGTCAAATCTTGGCCATTTTTGAAAAGGTTTCTGGTTATTTTGTTTAACGGCATATCAACATTTGTGGTTTATTTAATGCCAAAGCGAGCTTTGCGGTAGAACAATAGTGGTATAATTTAACCCATAGCTGGAGGGGTAAGGGGTTTCATACCCTCCCCAAGGAAATTTGTCCGAAAGTGAACGTAATAGCGCAACTGGAATTCAAACTCGCTTACTAAGAATTTTTGACCAATCAAAATGTTTTATATTATATACAAAAATTTTGTGTTCTCTTTTATGGTTTTATCCAAAATTCTTGTGAATTTGTGCCGACAAAAATTACGGCATATATAAAATCGATATTTTACTGAATAAATTATTAAGTAAATTTCTATATAAATTATTAAAATCAGGTTTTAAAAAGCAAGTTGTTCAATGTATTCATGCAAATTATTGGTATGATCCGGTCTAATTGTAAAAACTTATAACACAAGGGCAAAGCAGATAAGGATTCAAACTTACAACAATAATAATGACCAACAAAGCTAACATTTTATCACTATTCCACAGCGAGTTAACCTGAATTTTCTCTTGTAAATGGTGTGTTCAAGGGAAGTGACTCAATATTTATCTCGTGTTATTTCTTTGAGATTTTGATTTGAAGTAGTAAAAACAAAAGTCAAATGTACAAATACACGTGTAGTGTATCTTACAGCTAGTTTATACTGAATTAAGATATACTTTTCCTTAAGATCATTTTGTAATTTGCTTGAAGCATGGCACAAATCATTTTATTGTATAGTATTGAATTAATTTAGAGGGCTATTGCAATGCAAAATAATAATCATTTGAGTCTAATTAATTTAGAGGGCTATTGTAATGCAAAATAATAATCATTTGAGTCTAATTAATTTAGAGGGCTATTGCAATGCGAAATAATAATCATTTGAGTCTAATTAATTTAGAGGGCTATTGCAATGCGAAATAATAATCATTTGAGTCTAATTAATTTAGAGGGCTATTGCAATGCAAAATAATAATCATTTGAGTCTAATTAATTTAGAGGGCTATTGCAATGCGAAATAATAATCATTTGAGTCTAATTAATTTAGAGGGCTATTTCAATGCGAAATAATAATCATTTGAGTCTAATTAATTTAGAGGGCTATTGCAATGCGAAATAATAATCATTTGAATCTAATTAATTTAGAGGGCTATTGCAATGCAAAATAATAATCATTTGAGTCTAATTAATTTCAAAGTAAAACTTCATCGTCAGGGGAATTTTTTTATTTATAAATTAACACTTTATTTCCATTTTATACAAAATGGCAGGACGAGGCCCAATGGTTTGGTGGGAGAGGAGAAGGGGGCGGTTATGCCATAACTATATTGTCTAAGGGTCCCTAGCTAGCCACATTCGCCAACCCATTCAACAGTACAATATATAATCAACCATTCTTCACCAATCGCGCTGCAGCCACCAAAATACCACACTTGCTCAGTGAAAAAACCTACTTAATACCCCAAATGGAATGTATGACTTTATTTACAAAAAAATGATTTTATATACATAAATGTGGTGTATGATGGGGATGAGAGAAAAACCGCGAAAAAATTCTCCGTTTGGTTGCTCTCCCATCCCCCCTTCTACGATATGGAGGCCGACTGTTTTTCGGTATCCAAGAACACCGAAAACAAGCCGAACCCACGCTAAATGGGAGAGGGATTTGATTTTCTGGGACAAAAAGAAAAAGACAGGGTTGGGTGCCGTGTGGACAGGTTGCATGAATTTATACAAGTAAGATTCCAAGATCTTCAGAAAAAGCGGGCTAGAGTAAGGGTTAGGGTATAAAAACAATAGGTATGGGGAAATTCTTGGAGACTAACAACTAGGTGACGGGGATGATGACTCACAACATACTGCTTACTAGGGTTGAAGAGCAAAAAACCTACTTACTTGGGATGGGGTCCCGATGGAACCGGACCGTAGACGCCATGCACAGGGAGAGGAGAGAAGGATGACTCCAACATTGCCCCCTTTTGTACGACCAGGCTCGCTGCATTCATTCACCTTTTGTCGAATGTTATTTGGTCCAAGCGTTTTCTATCGCATCTGATCTTGACCCTAAGCTGATGCCTAAAAAGCAATATCAAATCACAATGAGAAAAGTTTGCATCGTCATACAATTCCTTCTTTCGCATCGTCTAAATCACCATTCTGGCTACTGCTAGGATCGTGAGAAACCACCCGCTTCTCACCCTGAAACGGAGGCGACGTAACCAATACGATGTTGGAAGTTCAAATTTTTTTGAGCGTTGTAAACATGGTGTCACGGGGGTATTAGAACGCCGTGTCGGGTGTTGTGACCATGGTGTCACGTGGGTTGTTTAAACGCCATGCGAAATAGACGTGACTTCAGTTTCCTAATCAATTTCATTTTATTTTATTTTTTCTTAATTTCTAATTTTTTAATTTTAATTTTTAAAAATTTAAATATGTATTTAAAATGTGCATGTTAATTAATGATATATTCAGTATTTAATTCTAACCTACTGTTAATCTGAGGGTGTAACTTAGCTATTAATAAAGATTCCTTAATTCTGAGATTACCAATGTTACGTAATATTATTGCTTCTATTTTAATGGAAAAATTATTATCATTATTTTTGCATTTAATCAAATATTTATGGAGTGAGGATGCACGTATGTTGAGGTGTTCTTTAATTCTGATGTGGAGGGGTCTGATTGTACTTCCTATATAAGAATTATGGAATTTTAAGCAAATTAAACGATACTTCTGATATTATAGGCATTTATTATCTTGAGCCTTAAACATAGTCAAGTGCATAAGTCCCCCTGTGAGAATCCAACTCACTCCAGGAACTGATCAACTGGACTAGTTAACTCTACATCGAGAAATATGAGCTTCATGTGGAGTAATGGTTAGCGAACTAGCACTTATAAACAACTGCTAGCGAGTTCAATTCTGATTCGATATCACACTATTTCTATCCTAGTGTCAAGCCGAGTTAAGATTTGTTATTGTTTACTACCAAAACCTACTTTGTTTTTGTGTTATGAAACAATTTTTCTTTTTGAAATCGGTTTCCCCATATACACAACCAATACAGTATTTGAATCTCGTTGATGATAATGAAAGTGGTGGTCGGTTTTACGACATGTCAACTCTTGCTGGTTTATTTGATTCTGAAGATCGTCTTTCTTCAAGCAGTCATAACGTTTCGAGTAGCTAATGATGATTATTTATAAACAATTATAGCTTCAAGTTACTATTTTTAATAATAATAATAATGATAATGATAATAATAATCTATACACAAATATATGGTTTCAAGTGATTAGAAATATTAATATTGGCCAGAATACTGAGAAGAGTCCTGGAGACTTGAGGAGACTTGCGTTCATTCAAACTCCAATGAGAAACCATCCGCTAACGTTGGTGCGAAAAATCTCAAAGGAGTAATGATTATAATTTGTGTGTACATAAGGGGGGGTCTCGTGGTGTGGTTCGTGGTGTGAGTTCGAATCACAGTCACGTTATGACGGTCACTTTCGGATTAATACCATTGGAAAAGGTATTATCTCCATAACAACAGATTAAATAGTAAAACTACTGTTCTTCTTCAAGGATGGTTTTGGCATTGAATAACCCACGAAGGTTGATATGCCATTAAACAAAGATACCAAATCAAAATGTCTTTTGCACATAGTTATATTGTTTCAAGTATTCCAATCCAATACAAATAATTTGCACATAGTTATATGGTATCAAGTCTTCATATCTTATACTAATAATTTTTAGCGGATATATTTGAACTATAGACAGGATCCAAACAATTATTTTCACTCAGGATTACAGTGAACTTGGGAGTAATGGTACACTCTCCAGAACTGAACCCTCACTACCAGGAAACATTGCAGGGGGTGAAGTCGTCAAATTTCTAGCTCCATCTACAGGACGCTGGGAAAATTTATTATATTCATAACAATTTAAATCTCAATCAACCCAACGAATATGAAAATAATACAAGTCAACATTAACTGACTAAAAAAAGTAAAGTTGGCGAACGCAGTCGAGGGTAACCAGAAGGCTCCCTTTTCAATAGCTACTACACCGAGGTTTAAGGGAGGGCACTATTCCATTCTCAGGATTGCTCCACTTTACCCTTGATGCGTACCATATAATGCTGAGTGTTAAGCAAGGCGGCATCAAGTACGATTTCTTGAGTCTTGAATTTGAACCCCGGTCTCCTGTACTATTGGCGAACACTCTACTCTTTAGACCAATGGCCCGATTAATTGACACGTTATTACATAATATTTATTATTGTCTGAATTTCTGAGACGAAGCTCGATGATTTTCATCATTCAGGGTTTTCGGAATATTGTCTTCATCTTTACTGTTATATTCACAACATTTCGGCCGATATATTCTCTGGTCTTCTTCAGGTGTTTCTTGTCGAACTCAGGAGCCTCTACGGAACTTCTAACCACGTCCTTTATTTAATCCACGGGGGTCACTTGCTCTGATTCCGTTAACCATAACCGGGTACAAGTGTTAAGAATTCCTTTATTGTTATTCGCCTACAATCAGGATTGAACCTGCAACCTCCAGATGATTGTCAGTTAGAAGCTTTGGGAACCAACGCCATAACCGTTTAATCCTTATTTATTCGAGGTATTTTTAATTTCCGTTTTTAAGGTATATGATTTTTTAGTTTTTTTGATTAATGGCATATCAACCTTCATGGATTATTTAATGTCAAAGCCATCCTTGTAGAAGAACATTAGTCGTACGATTTAACCCATAGCTGGGAGGATAAGGTTTGGTTTAGTTTCTTTGATTAATGGCATATCAACCTTCATGGGTTATTCAATGCCAAAGCCATCCTTGTAGAAGAACACTAGTGGTACTATTTGACCAATAGCGGAAGGAATAAAAGGGTTCATAACTTTCTCAAGAGTATTAATCCAAAAGTGATAACAATAGTGCAACGGGAGTTTGAACTCGCTTACTTCAAGGCCACAGTCCAGCACTTTAGCCTCTACTCTACGGGGACTTCCCCAAGAATATCTGAAATCTCTGACTGTACCTGAAACCATCTTCCGTATATCAGGCTCGGTGCAAACTAGGCAGCTAGGCAGTAACCTACAGTAAATGATAAAAACAAATAAAACGTTATTTAGACACAAATCATCATCATCAAGACTAATAAAACGCTATTTAGACACAAATCATCATCATCACGACAAATAAAACGTTATTTAGACACAAATCATCATCATCATCGAGACAAATAAAACGTTATTTAAACACAAATCATCATCATCATCATCATCAAGACAAAACGACGTACAGACACAAATCATCATCATCATCATCATCATCATCATCATCAAGTCGAACTGACAGTATGCAGTGCCATGACTCTCTCACTATCCATTCCTATCATCTATCGCTCCTGGAAGGGTTCTTGGCTGTATCCTGTGTCCGCACAAAGCTGATGTGAGTAGTTCTTTTCTGGACGGCCAATACTGGCACCTCCATGTGTATGAGTAAACAGGAGAACTTTGCTTGCTTTGTCCATGCTTCTCCAGCAATTCTCTGTACTCTTTGTTCGTCTTGCTTGGATGATTTCTGAGATGGGAGTTAGGTGGCCGTACAGTTGCTGTTTCATGGGGGGTTACTTCCAGGATTTATTCAAGACAGCATTCTTACATATTTCCCATTTAGCTTTTTCCTTATGGAAAAAGCTAGATGTTATCTGCACGAGAATGGTAGCGTCCATATGTAGTGCGACTATATCGCAGTATGGACAAAGCTATAGCTTGGGAAAAGTCCCGTTTAATTCTATCGGGTAGATCAGATTTCAATATGAACGATAACCGGTCAACAACATTCCACGCATTCGTTGAGAGAACTTACTAGACACAAATACTTATCCTAAACTTTAATAAAAGCTACTCCACTCCTTTATTTTTCCTAATGATTACCTTAAAACTGGTATATTTAATGGGTAAGTACTGCAAGTCATGCAAATTCGTGATTATAGAATCATTCTGAGAGAAAATTATATGCATAGTAAAGTTGGCGACCGCAGTCGAGGGTAACCCAAAGGCTCCCTTTTCAATAGCTACTACACCGTGATGTAGGGAAGGGCGCAACTCATTTCCCTGAATTGCTCCACTTTACCCTTGATTCGTACCTTATAATGCTGTATTAAGTATGGCGGCATCAAGTACCATTTTTTTTTAGTCTTTGGTATGACTCGACCTGGAACTGAACTCCGATCTCCCGGACCATTGGCGAACACTCTACTCATTAGACCAATGATACTATTTTTGTTTATTAAGTTTAGCTTAGTTTTGGCAGTTGGACGTCCACTTTTGGTGTTTAATTAGATTTATACTATGGAATATTGTATAATTTATTTTCAGCATAAAATATAAATTTAATTTACAAAAGAACCAAAAAAATGCATTACAAGAGAAGAAATATTTTTTTATATGGCGTCTCAACTCCTTTGTGCCACCATAATAATGTTCATTATTAAATACTTAACTTACTCTAAACAGTAGAACAAGATAACAGAATGCGATTGTGTAATATATGGTTGTGAAACTTTTTCTGGTTTAAAAGCTACATCAAAATCACAAAGTTAAACTTCGTCCAAATCTAATAAAGATATACTACATAAAAGAAATTGAAAACTTTACTTAATTCGAATCCTTTTTTTAAAAATAGAGATTTCTTTTTGTTAGAAAGAATTGTGATATTAGGTTGTAACTTTTAACTTATTTTTCAATGAGGCTGTAGTGATTGCACATGATAGTCGAGAAAGCATAACACAGACTTGAAGTCTTAGGTTCCCCACTCATGTTTTACTGTATTTCTAAGAAGAAAAAAAAACTATTCATATATTTACTCAAAATGTTAATTTTTAGCCAATTTTATTCAACAGCTTTAAATCGAAGATAAACAGCTTTCACGAACTGATTACAATACTAACCTTTTCTGGAGTCATTTCTGAGTATATTATTATAAAACAAACTTAGTTTCTCATTAACGAAAGGAAAAACAACGACTAATGATATTTCATAAGTACAGGGTGGAACGATAACATTGTCGCCCTAGAAAAGACGACATTTCATTTCTGTTTAATGAAAACCGGTTATCTACTATTTGGCCAATAGTGTACAAATCCCAAGTGCAATAGGAGCCTTCTATCATGTCTGAAAGTGACACAATGTTCAACCAATCGAGATCGGAGATGTGCCACTCTACAACTCATGTTCTCTTCTGATCCAAGTTATGACAACAGGACCATTGCCAGCACCCTCAAAATGCAAATCTGGATTACCACGAATAACAGGGACGTGCCCAGGGTGATGAAAACAAAGTTTCCGGCTACAGTTATGGTCTTTGGTGTGGTTTCAAGTGAGGGCCACATCATGCCACCTCACATCTTCGAAGTCGGCTTGAAAGTCAACACCAAAGTGTACCTGGATGTGCTGCAGAGTGTGGTGATCCCCTGGTGTAATCAGGTGGCCGGTGGCTGACCCTGGGTGTGGCAGCAGGACTCGACGCCGTCCCACAAGTCCAAAGAGACCCAGGCTTGGCTTCAGAAGGAGTGCTACGACTTTGTACCCTTCTCTCTTTTATAAGTATAATGCATAGATATTTTTCTTAGTTAAAAAGTAAACTTTTTTTTTTGATAATTAATATTGTAAAACTAATTGTCATCGTCTTGAAGCTTAGACCTTTTACACGTAAATTCTAACCGAATGTTTGAATACGCAAGTTAAAAAAGAATAAAGGTTTTCGTGGTGATCAATACTTAAGCTGAGTTTGAGCAATCATTAGTATTATATTTTCAATTCAAATAAATGGTTAGTATTACCGATTTTCCTCTTTTTTTTTTCTCTTGTAGTTAATTTTTCACAATTTACAGCATAATTTAAAAACATTGTGCTAAAAACTAAAAAAAAAAATTGTTGGTGATGGTCAGGGATTCAAACAGCAAAGTTAGTAAAGATAGTTAAAACGATCAGTTTTTAAAACTACCTCGTGAATCTTTTCCAACAGCATATAGCATTGAGTTCTTTAATTCAAAGATTAAAGGCACACACACACACACACACACACACACACACACACACACACACACACACACACACACATATATATATATATATATATAAATAATAACTTACAACAAACATGAAAATAAATATTGTATAATCTTAATTGGAAAACAGTATGGTATGATGTAGTACACATATAACTGCTCTCTGGATTAGGTAATCGCTCCTTTTGTCACCAGTTCATATTTGAACAAAAGTAAAATCCAGGATTTTAATGCTGTTTTTCCAGGTCAGTCTGGCACAAGAATGAAGTAATCAGTCAAGGAATCAGACTGATCCGGAGAGCTCAAAGTAACAACAGGTACAAGTAAAAGTATTATTTTTTAGGGATTCTTAGGAAAATCAATGTGTTATAGCTGAAATGATTCAACACTCCAGCTTTTATATATATATATATATATATATATATATATATATATATATATATATATATATATAGTTTATTAGATAAAAGCGTAATGGTACTCTTTAGTTATGGAAATAAGTATACCAAGAGATTTCACTATATATTTTAAAACAAACGTCTGATTAGGATTGTATATAACTGAATAGAATGGTTGGCAGGGATGAATTAAAGGGGTCTATAACCCTTTTTGCCCCGGGGCCTAGATCATTGTCCGACTGCTTCTAGTTTAGCTTTCTCGCTTGAAAGATTAACACAATACGATTTTCTTACACAATCATTTTGTCTTGTTGTGGATTAAACTCAACTGGATAGATAAATTCAATCCTAAATTAAAAATTAAAAAAAGAAAGTAAAATAACTGAAAAATCGTTAGAAAATGATTTTCTTAAAGAATATTGCTATTTTTAAATCAGCCAAAATGAACATTTTTTTATCAAGTATATATAAATTCATGATAAGAGAGACCATTGTTTAAAATAGTTGAGAAGAGTAATTATTACTTCATGTCCTAATATTATTATTATTATTATTATTATTATTATTATTATTATTATTATTATTATTATTAATAATAATAATAATAATAATCAGCTAATACTGATGTGAAAAACTCTAGATGAGTAAATAATAATAATAACAACAACAACAACAACAACAATAATAATAATAATAATAATAATCTATATAATTATTATTACTTCATTTCTACATTCAAATAGCCAAGACTCGTTATGAAATGCTTACAGTTTTTTCAAAAGAAAAAAAGTAATGTGATATGTTTTAAATGATCTTTCTTATAAAATACATTCAAGAATGAAACATGATGTACTTTAAATAGTCTTTCTCATAAAAGACATCAAACAATGAAGTTTGATGATTTTTAAATAGTCTTTCTTATAAAATACATTAAACAATAAAATAGGTTGTGTTTTGGATTGTCTTTCTTATGAAATACATCAAACAATGAAATGTGATGTGTTTTAAATGATCTTTCTTATGAAATACATTAAACAATGAAATAGGATGTGTTTTAAATAGTCTTTGTTTCAAAATACATTAAAC
>CAUZXS010001748.1:100000-107500 GCA_963585895.1 Sepioteuthis lessoniana | reverse complement strand
GACATAGCGAAAGGGCAATATTTCCGATTTTACAGTTGAATTTTGTATAAAAGCAGAAGTAACTCTTTCAAGATTTTTAAAACAACATTCTGTGGATATGATAAATAAGTGTAGTCAATAATTGTGATCAATAAATTTTTAGAGACGGCGTAGTTGCCTTCACTTAATAAATTGATTACTAAAATATTTGCGTGTGAACAAGGAAAAACTCTCGGTTTTTCCACGAAAGAATATATATATAAATGTTTAATATATATATACATATATATATATATATATATATATATATATATATATATATATATATATATATATATATATATATATATATATATTATAACAGTGCTGGTTGTCACTAAATTACCATGAATTAAATATATATATCTAATATACATTTATTTATTTTTATTATATATACATATACATATATATTAAAATATATACCTATAAGAATTTATTTGAATTTAGAATATATATATATATATATATATATATATATATATATATATATATATATAAGAATATATAAGAATATATGAAATATAATACACACACACACACACACATATATATATAAGAATATATATACATAAAATATAATATATTAAAAATATATATATATAAGAATAATTATATTCTGGCAAAGGAAAGAAGCAGAAGATACCTCGCACAAACAATTGCAGACGTGGACTACGCCGATGACATAGCGCTTCTGGCAAATACACCCGCCCAAACCAAAACCCTGCTACATAGTCTGGAACGAGCACCTGGTGGCATAGGCCTCCATGTTAACGCAGACAAGACGGAATACACGTGCTTTAATCAAAAACTAGCATAGGCAAGGACAACTAACGATAGGTTATCGATCATATGGAAGTCAGACCTGACTGACAAAATAAAACGCAGTTTTTTCCAAGCAGTGGTCGTGTAAATACTGCAATATGGATGCAATAAATGGACGCTAACTAAACGTATGAAGAAAAAGCTTGACAGCAATTACACAAGAATGCTGCGAGTAATATTGAACATATCTTGGAGGCAACACCCAACGAAACAGCAGTTGTACGGCCACCTACCAACAATCACGAAAACTATTAAAGTCGGACGAACCAGACATGCGGACACCGCTGGAAGATGTAAAGCCGAACTTATAAGCGATATAATCCAGTGGGTTCCTTCACATGGACGAGCAAAGGCAGGACGACCAGCCAGAACCTATATGCAACAGATCTCTGCTGATAGAGGATATAGCATATATATATATATATATATATATAACATCAGTCATTTGTTTGCATATATATATATATATATATATATATAAGTGACCCCGGACCAAGAAACGTGCATGCTATTCCACATATTTTTCTCTCAGTTCAAGACGATTGGAATTTACATTCTAAAGTGTCTTTAATCTTTAAGAAAATCGATGTTAAATAACGAAAATTGTTATTCCTGCCTTGGCTATTCTCAGAACTTTTCATTGCAACATCATGATAAGTTTTTGATCGTTATACAATGGGTATATTCAATTTAGTGACATTACATTATTTATATTTTTCTTAGTATTTGTTTTTATGACCCAAATTTATATAGCTCAGTCGGCTGGGACTGTTGAATACAACGACTGCATTTCTGAAAAGGAGTAAGATCCCATCCTCAACGAGTGTCCTGAAAATGACATTAAACAATCTGATGGCGAGACTCCAGCCTTGGAGATTTGGGGAATGTGGAGTACCCCCTCATTGTCATTGCTCTCAGGTCCACTCTTATCCAGATTGGTAACATCTGATATGGTCCTATTTATGGGTCAATTGTGTGCAAACAAATGACTGATGTTAGATTGTGACTGTTATATAGCAATATTAAAACCATTTAAGTGTATGCAAAAAAGGACTCATGCTCATTTAAGAATGTTAGCTACAAAATGTGTTTACAAATCATATAATTAACATATATGTATAAAGAGGATTCGGTTTTAAATAATATGCAATGGTTGATATGCCATAAACCTAACGAAACCAAATCATATTTATCTAATATATATGTATAAAGAGAATTTGGCATTAAATAACCTACAATGGTTGATATGCCATAAAACCCAACGAAATCAAAGCATATATATTTAATATATATGTATAAAGAGGATTTGGCATTAAATAACCTACAATTGTTGATATTCCATGAAACCCAACCAAACCAAATCATAAATATTTAATATAGGTGTATAAAGAGGAGTTGGCATGAACCTACAATGGTTGATATGCCGTAAAACCAAACCACACAAATTCATATATATTTAATATATGTGTATAAAGAGGATTTGGCATTAAATAACCAACAAGAGTTGATATGCCTGTAAACCTAACCAAACCAAATCATATATATTTAATATATATGTATAAAAAGGATTTGGCATTAAATAACCTACGATGGTTGATGTGCCATAAACCCCAACTTAACCAAATCATATATATTTAATATATATGTATAAAGAGGATTTGGAATTAAATAAACTTCAATGGTTGATATGCCATAAAACCAAACCCCACAAAACCAACCAAATTTATTTCATCATATCCCAGAATTATGATAATTTTCCTTGTGAGTTTCACCGATAAGTTGTAGTTTTTCACTGACGTCTCCTCATATCTTCAGGACTCATCAAAGTATCTTAGTTTATTCTAGGAGTGCTGTGGTCTCGGTTCTTTTGATGTCCAGTTCACCTTGTTTCTTCTTCTAGGTCAATGGAGACTATTCCAAGGGCTCCAATTACGGTTGGTATCACCATCAATCTCACGTTCCACAGCTTTCTCAGCAAAGTTTGGATTTTTTCACATTCTTTTATTTTCATTCTACAGTTTGCTACAACGACAAAATCCACTAGATGATAAATTCTTTTTTTCTTGTAAATTAACTCTAAACTTGGCTTTCTGGCTGGGATGCGGAGATCCTTTGTATCTCAAAATCACAGATTATCATTATTTTCATTCTATGCGAGTTTTTCCAAATGTTTAATCCAGTGACTTTCTACTGAAGTCTGAGTGGCAGCAAGACTCATCAGGTCTCCGGGACTCTTTTCAGTATTCTTGCTGATCTCAATAGCGTCGAAGTCTAGATGGCCTCGATTCTTCCTCTGATATCCAATTCTTCCAGTCCAAGCCTTTGGGATGGTTCTAAGAACACCAACGATGAATTGGTATCATTGTCACCCTTATATTTTACAGCTTTTTTAGTTCTCTAGCAACAAGTATTTGTATATCTTTTCGTTTTCTTTTATGATTACTCTCTGGTCTGCCGGAACGGTAAAATCCACAAGATGACAAGTACTTTTTTGGAAATCATCTCGAGATCTAGTGTTCAGGCTAGGATTTCGTCATCCGTTAGTATCTCAAAGTTCCAGAGGATTTCATACCTCTCTTTTTTTTCGAACGGATTCTAGTTTGTGCATATACCATTTTTAGAAGAGTCAAAATTCAATCTCTTGCATTGTTCTCCGTGGATGCTTTCTCACCCAGTCATGTAGTTCTTTTTTTGCTAGTTTTATTATGTGATGAATTGTTTCATTTCTTTCCTCGCATAGTCTACACTTGGTATTCTATTGCGTATTGACAAATTTCATTTTAACATAATTGGTCCTAATGGCATTGTTTTGTGCTGAAATTAAATGAGATTTAGTTTCTCTCTGGAGGTTATCATTTCTTAGCCATATCCAGGTCTTCATCTGTTTGTCGCTTGAAATATCTATAGAGATTTTTTATTCCCATTTCTGCTTTTTATTTTTTTATTTTCATTTTTTCTATTTGTTCTTATGTTTCTAACGCTGTTACACTCTGCTGTATTGAGTCTTTCTTTATTCTTTTTAATGTTTTCCTCGACTCCTTCTTTTGATGCATCAATGTTGTCTTCAATCCTGGTGAGTCCTTTTTCTTTTTTTTTTTCTGACACAGTCATCTGTCTAGTGGCCTTTGTGCATTGATATAAATTTTCTTGTCCTTTAGTCGATTTGTCTGAGTTCCTTCTTTGCCTATTTATGAATGGTCCCGAGCATCAGACAAGAGGGACTCCGGATGTGTTTATTCCTTTGATGAGATTTCTGCTGCAGAGTTTGGTTTCTTGAAGTTTTCTCGTTCGTCTAGGTACATTTTTCTTATTTTGTTCATTTCCACTTGTTTTCTTGTGTCCGCTTCTATTATTCCCAAGTACTTGTAATTTTCCTTCTCTCCAAATATTCTGCTTGCTTTCCCGATTTGGTTTCTGTATTCCTTCGGTTGTTTCTCTTTCCGATTTTACGTTAGCAGAATGGTACATTTTTATAGGCCCAACCCCATCCCTATGTCCTAGCTGTATATTCTTGTGGTTTGTATCAAGGTGTTTTATTCTTTTTCATTTTTGATAAATATCTTGCAATCAACCGTATACATTAACTGGTTTGTCTTTTCCTGCGAATTTGCCGCCCCCCTGTGTTTTTGAGTAGCCTCCATGCCATAACAAAATAAAAGTGGCGTGAGTGAGTCTCCTTGGAAGATGCCGCTTTGAATTTTCACCTCTTCCTGGTTTTGTCTTTCTATTGTAAATTCTACTTTTAATGGCTTTCAGGGTGAAGTATTGACTTTATCGGATGTTTCA
The DNA here is from genome assembly GCA_963585895.1 of Sepioteuthis lessoniana. Classification (NCBI taxonomy): domain Eukaryota; kingdom Metazoa; phylum Mollusca; class Cephalopoda; order Myopsida; family Loliginidae; genus Sepioteuthis; species Sepioteuthis lessoniana. The sequence continues at coordinate 102,871 of CAUZXS010001748.1, read as the reverse complement.
AATATTTTCCGACATTCTATTAACTCAGTTTGTGGGGCCATATTATAGACATTTTTGTTACCAATCCATGCCATGGCAACACTCCCCTTGTTTTAACCTCATTGAGGATGTATGGATCTGTATGTAGTAGGTCATTTCTTCTTGTTTCCTTGAGGAATTCTTTCTGTTCTTCCGGAAAGTGTCCATTGTATATGAGCGAGTAAAAGATTTCTTCTCAACATAACGTAGGTTAACATATCAGTATATAGTTATTGGGGATGGTTTCTTTTGGGGATTTTTCTGGATTTGGACTATGTTCCCCTTTGTCATCTATTCGGGTAGGCATTTTTTATTGTAGGTATTTACTCAGTCTTAAGACCGGCTCATTGGCCTTGTGGGTAGAGTGTTCTCCAGTAGTCTGGGTTCAATCCCAGGTCGCGTCATACGAAAGACTTTAAAAATGGTTCTTGATAACTCCTTGCTTAACACTCAGCAATATAAGGTACATATCAGGGGTAAAGTGGAGCAATCCTGGGAAAGGAATAGCACCCTCCCCTACACCTCGGTGTAGTAGCTATAGAAAAGGGAGCCTTTTGGTTGCCCTCGACTACGGTCACCAACTTACTACATACTCAGTTCTTGTTATTTTTAATTTCTACGAGTCATTCACCCAGCGTTTCCTGGTGAGTTTCAACGCTCCCCAGGCCTTCAGGACTCTCCTGAGTATTCTAGTCGATCTCAACAATGCCGTGGTCTGGATGGTCTAGAAACTTTTGATTTCCAATTCCTCCAGTCTTCGGGGAGAATTCCAAGTACGCTAGCTGCAATTAGTATTACCGTCATTCTGATGTTCTGCAGCTTTATTTAGTTCTCTAAAAGGGTCTAAGTATTAGTCTATCTTTTCGCTTAATTTTATTAACATTCGACAGTGATTCCACAGGTTCTTTTTTCTTGTCAATAAATACTAGGTCTAATCTTATCGCCGGGATAAGGTGATCCGTTTTTATCTAAAAATTCCAGAGAATTTTATGCATCTCATTCTCTACGACGGATTCTAGCATGTATAAATATCATTTCTTATTAAGGTTAAATTATGATATATTGCACAGTTCTTAGTGGATCGTCTTCCTCACCCAGTCGTGCTTAATCTTGTACTCCTTTTGTGCGAGTTTTTGTATTTGTTTATTGGGTGATTAACCGTTTAATTTCTTTCTCCACATAACTTACACTTGGGATCGTTTATTATGTTCCGTATTATCATTTTAATTCTCAGCTTTTCTTTCAGTTTCTTATAATCCATCACCAGGTATTTTTGCTGCTTATTTTGGATAATATTTTTCTGTCATGTTGATAGTTCTCTCCAAGGGAGATTATATTATTATATTACTCTTTAAGAGTTTTTCCCAACCGATGATTTTCAACTGGAGTCTGTGTGACAGAAAGTTTCTTCAAGTCTCCAGGACTCTTCTCAGTATAATTGTTATTATTTTTTTCCTTGCGAGTTTTTCATACCAGCTTTAGCTGATGGTCTTTCACTGGAGTCTGAGTGACAGCAAGTCTCCTCAGGCCTCTAAGACTCTTCTCAATATTCTGGCCGATCTTAAGAATACTGTAGTTTGGATGGTCTCGCCTGGTCCTCCTATTTCCAACTCTTCCAGTCTCTTTATCAATCCTTTGAGGATCGTTCAAAGCGGACCAATTACTATAGGTATCACCGTCACCCTCATGTTGAATAGTTTCTTTTAGTTCTTTGGCAAGATCTAAGCATTTGTCTTTCTTTTCGTTTTCTTTTATTTTCACTCTGTGAACTATTCGGCAGGTTCTCTTTTGTGGTTAATTATTACTATACTATTATTATATCCCAGGGAATTTAGTGTCTCTCATTCTCCAGAACGGATTCTGGATTATTATTATTATTATTATTATTATTATTATTATTATTATTATTTTACTTCTTGAGAGTTTTTCACTGGAGTTTGTGTGACAACAAGTCCCCTCAAGTCTCCACTATTATCATTATTATTATTATTATTTACTCCTTTTCGAAATTTTCACACCAGCGTTAGCCAATGGTTATTCCTAGTTTGAATGACCGCAAGTCTCCTCAAGTCTCCCGGACTCTTCTCTGTATTCTGGCAAATCTTAATAATTCCGTAGTTTGGAAGTTCTCCACTTCTCCTCTTATTTCCAAGTCCTCTAGTCTTTTTATCTATCCTTTGGTGACTGTGCCAAGAGCACCAGTTAGTATTGGCATAACTGTCACTTTCGTGTTCCACAGTTTTTTCAATTCTCTGGCAAGATCCATTATTATTATTTACTTGTTTTTGAGTTTTTACATCAGCGTTAGGTAATGGTCGTTCACTGAAGTTTGAGTGATAGCAAGTTTTCTCAAGTCTTCAGGACTCTTCTCAGTATTCTGGCCGATTTCAATAATTCCGTAGTTTGGATGGTCTCCTCTTATTTCCAATTGGTATAATTTGTCACTTTCATTTTCCACAATTTTTTTGCGTTCTCTAGCAAGGTCCAGGTATTTTTCTTCTTTTCACTTTTTTCAATTTTTCTCTGTGGTCAGCCAGGACAGCCAAGTCCACAATTTTGCAAGTTCTCTTTATTATTATTATTATTATTATTATTATTATTATTATTATTATTATACGTTGATTTATTTAAACTGTTGTCCAAATTTTGGGTTTTGCTGTCGATATGACACCTAAAATGAGGAACTCATTTTGCGTAAATCAGTATATGATAATTTCTCATCTTAAAAATCCGGGCAGAAATTGTCTGAATTTTGATTGTTGGTTGGTTGTTTGGTTGCCTATGAACTCCTGTAGGTTATCTATTGCCAAATCCAGTAGTGGGTAGAGTGTTTGCCAATGGTCTGGGACACTG
>CAUZXS010001748.1:62500-95000 GCA_963585895.1 Sepioteuthis lessoniana | reverse complement strand
GCAATGTCTTGGTATGGCTAATATAAAAAAATGGGACGTATGGTCGAGTAGAATCTTTTGAACCTAAATGAAAGCCACACATCACAGAAACTAATGTAATCAAGCTACATAACGTTGATTATTCTGAAATAATAGCTTTACTTGACTGTTATGTTAGCTTATCTACAGCATAAAGTTATTTGTTCTTAAGCAATGTCTTAGTATGACAGATATCAAATTTAGTCAGTATAATTGACGTTGGAAAATTGTTCAGCTAGAAATCCTCAGCACAAAATTTCACACACCACTTTTAACACATTTGTACATATTAAATATATGATTTGTAAATACATTTCGTTGATAACATTTTTAAACGAGCCGAACTCATGTTTTTTTCTCACACAGCTTTAAGAATTGCTTTGTAACAGTAATAATTTTACGTCAGTCATTTGTTTGCATACAGTTTAAATGTCAAACAGTTCTATTCAGTCTAGTATAAGTACACAGTTTAAATGAAGTACACAGTTTAAATGAAGTACGCAGTTTAAATATCAAAACAGTACAAGTACACAATTTAGTTCGATTTGACCCCTACATAGGACCCTGTCAGGTGCTACCACCCCGGGTCAGAGTGGACATTGGAGCGATGGCAATGGAGGCGTATTCCCTAAAGCTCCAGTATTACTGGAATCTTACCATCAGATTGTTTAGTTCTATTTGACCCATAGATAAGACCATTTCAGGTGCTACCACCCCAGGCCAGAGTGGACCTGGGAGCTATGGCAATAAAGAGGTACTCCACATTCCCTGAAGATCCAGTATTACCGGAGCCTCACCATCAGATTGTTTAATATCATATTCAGAACACTCGTTGGTGGGTGGGGGGTACCTCTCAGCAGAGATGTAGCCGATTGGGCTAGCTCGTGTGGAGTGGTTGATATATATATATATATATATATATATATATATATATATATATGTATATATATATTGTGTTTAATCCCTCATACATCTCTAAAATTTTGCTTTTTTTTATCAAACACATCTGGCACATCTAAACGAATTAGATAACTGTTAAAACATTTCGACATTATCATTTTGTCATATAAGTTTCTCATGTACCCACCCTAATTCAAAATCTTAAATCAAATAAATTAACACTCAGTCTCGGTACTTATTGATCATACTTCGTTTTATGCTGTTCTAATCCAACTAAGTTATGAAAAGCCTTAGAATGTGCGTTTATAATTATATATATATATATATATATATATATATATATATATATATATATATATATATATATATATATATATATATTTATTTATTTATTAAAATGGATCACATGCCTATGAAAACAATTTTCATTATAAAAGTAAGGACCAAAAATCAGCCAAGTCATTATCAATCTCGTGAAGAAGAAGACTATAACGTCTGAAACACATGCAGAGCACAAATATATGAAAGATGAAAACCTAAATACCAAATTCAGATTCATTTGTTGACCCTATTCTTTCTAAATGTTTACTTTTTTCTAGTTAGCTCAACAACAGCCTTAACACACACACACACACACACACACACACACACACACACACACATATATATATATATATATATATATGTATTATCAAGCAGATTCTCTGAGAGAAAGGAAGTTCAAACAATTCCTTCAGCAGAGAAAATTATGCCAAATTTTTTTGGGTGCAAAGAAATGATTCTAATAATTTCTTCTAAAACTTCAGTTATTTGTTAATGTCTATTTTTATAACCAGTGAAGAAAAAGAATCTGCTTCTATTTATGAATACAAACTGATTTTGTATAACAGGATTGTTTGCAAACAAAACATTTGCAATTCATACATTATGTTCGAAACAAAAGACTGAATATTCAGTGATCCACAGCGGTTAAACTGGTAATTTTTAAAGGGAAATAAATTTATTTTGATACCAGATTCATTATTCTGACTAGTCTAAAACTTGTTTCTTTGGATTAGAGATATGATCTATAATCAACCCTCACATGAACATTCACACGCCCTTTCTCCCAGTGGATAACCTTTCCCATCCAGTGGTGTCTGTTCTGGTTCTCCTTCTGCGCCAGTTTTCTGTATTCGCTTATGTAGTTTACTGTTTCCCACCCCTCTCTCTGTCTCTGTCTCTATCTGTCTGTCTCTCTTTTTCTCACATGTATGCATGCACATACACATCTCATCTGATGGGTGTATTTCTTAATTTCATGTAATGAGATTGCCACAGGGGAATGAATAATATATATACATTTTTTTTTATATGATCCAAGGAGGAAATCCAAGGGGGGGAGTATCCAATATGAGTGCTCAATACTGATGGCTATTGATGCATAATTCATTTTGGATTAACAATACATCAACATTCAATGTGTAGAGAAAGAAATTTTTTTACATAAAGACAAAAGAAAAAAATTCACTTTCTTGGTATCATTATAAATCTATTTCAGGTTCCTATAAATTCATATAAGTCCAATTTATAATCTTTATAAAAACTATTTTCAGATGAAATATTTAAAATTATGTTTTTATAAAGCTTATAAATTAGACTTACAAGAATTTATCGGAACCTGAAATAAATCTACTGAGAAAGAGAATTTTTTCTTTTGTCTTTATGTAAAAGATATATATATATATATATATATATATATATATATATATATATATATATATATATATATATATATATGTTTGTGTGTGTGTGTGTGTGTGTGTGTGCGCGCGTGCGCATTTAGACGTCAGTCCTTCGTCAATTTATATTTTCATAATGATCGTACAAAAAGAATGTTTTCAAATAAGTTCATGTTAAGGATCACTGGCACTAAATATGTATCAAATATCTATAAACACTACGCGTATATCATCATCATCATCATCATCATCATCATCATCATCGAGTTTTGTTCTAGCATCAATTCTCTTGAATTGCTCTCGTCATTTGTCCCTATCAACCATCGTTTATGGCAGGTCTTCTACCAAGCATCCAGTGTTCGCACGGCGCTGATGAATATAAGGTTTTGCTGATTGAGAAACACTGATGATTCCATTAGAGAACGTCACATGTGAGCTCGTCTCTGCTTTTTCAGTTTTACTTAGCATATATTATTAGTCTTACTTGGATGGTTTGTGAGATGAGAGGTAAGTGTCTGCACAGCTGCTGTTTTAGTGGTTTGATTGGTTATTTCGTTTTACGGCATATCAACCCTTTTCAGGCCATTTAATCAGTGAATCAAGTCTTTTTGATAAAAAACAACAACTTTGTTTTAGTTTGGTTTGGTTTAGTTTTATGGCATATCAACCGTTGTAAGTTATTTGATGACGAATCCATTTTTATACTAATAAACAGTTCTGTTTCAAACTATTCAGTTTTGTATAAGTACAGTATTTTGCTTAAACACAACTAAATGTCAAAACAGTTCTATTTCAAACAATTTAGTTTAGCGTAAGTACGCAGTTTAAATGTCAAAACAGTTCTATTTCAAACTATTCAGTTTAGTCAACAAAGTTAAATGGTCATACTCCTCTTTTGAGGGTGTGTCCACCGATCACCGAATAGTCACGGCGAAAATACGATTAAGCCTACGAAAAAACGCCAAACGAACAGCGACCACCAAACACTATGACTGGGCCCTATTAAACAACAAAGATATAAGAGATAAATATGTATTAGAATTAAGAAACAGATTCGAAACACTACAAGAAAAGACGGAAAAAAGTACACCAAACGACGAATATGAAAATTTCGTCAATGCACACCTCGAGGCAGCAGCAAAATACATTCCAACAAAAATTAAAACTAAATATAGAGTCCCATGGGAAACTTTAGCGGTGAGAGAAAAACGTGCACTAGTGAAAACAGCCTCCAAAAACTATCGAAAAAACCCAACAAACACAAATGCCTTAAAACTAAAAACGGCACAATATCAATTGGCAGGCATATATATAAAGGAACAGACAGAATACATTCAAAATCAGATAGATAAGATTAGAGACTCGGTGGAAGATAGACAATCTAGGATAGCCTGGCAAACAATAAACGAAGTGAGCAGAAGAAAGAACACAGCCAAAGCAAAACTTAAAGCAGCAAACCAACAAGAAAGAATAAAACTGTGGAAACAGCACTTCGAAAACTTACTTGGAAACCCACCAAAAATAACGCATGAACCAATCACCAGAATAATTAGCAAACAATTAGACATTAAACTAGGACCGTTCACACAAGAAGAACTCGACTCGGTTCTCAGAAAAATTAAAAATAGGAAAGCTGCAGGGCTGGACGAAATTCCCCCGGAAGTATGGAAGACCAGACAATTCGACGACATACTGCTCCGACACTGCAACGCAGTATACAATCAAAATCCGATAGATAGATGGATGAAGGGATGCATACTCCCCTTCCCTAAAAAGGGGGACCTCGGATTAGCCAAAAACTACCGAGGCATAACACTTACATCCATAGCTGCCAAAATCTACAATGCCCTACTACGAAACCGAATAGAACCCAAAATCGACAACATACTTAGAAAAAACCAAAATGGCTTCCGAAGAAATAGATCCACGACCTCACAAATATTAACCATCCGCAGAATCCTTGAAGGTGTACGGGCAAAGAACCTACAAGCGACATTAATATTTGTCGACTTTACCAAGGCTTTCGACTCCATTCACAGAGGAAAGATGGAACAAATCCTACTAGCGTACGGCATACCTAAAGAAACCGTAGCGGCAATAACGATTCTCTATAGAAACACTAAAAATACGATCACCGGATGGAGACACAGAATACTTTGACATTGTAGCAGGAGTACTACAAGGGGACACGCTGGCCCCGTACCTCTTTATCATTTGTCTAGACTACGTACTTAGAACATCGATTAACAAAATCAAAGAGAATGGCTTCGAACTGACGAAGAAAAGAAGCAGAAGATACCCCGCAACAACAATTACCGACGCCGACTACGCCGATGACATAGCGATACTGGCAAATACACCTGACCAAGCCGAAACTCTTCTGCATAGTTTGGAACGAGCAGCAGCAAGCATAGGCCTCTATGTTAATGCACACAAAACGGAATATATGTGCTATAACCAAACGGGGGACATCTCCACTCTAGAAGGAACCCCACTTAAACTAGTAGACAAATTCACGTACCTAGGAAGCAGCGTCGAATCAACCGAAAAGGACATCGAAACGAGGCTAACGAAAGCATGGACAGCTATCAATAAGCTATCGATTATATGGAAATCAGACCTAACCGATAAAATGAAACGCAGTTTCTTCCAGGCAGCGGTCACATCGATACTGCTATATGGATGCACTACATGGACGCTAACAAAACGGCTGGAGAAGAAACTAGATGGCAATTACACAAGAATGCTGCGTGCAATCCTGAACAAGTCCTGGCAGCAACACCCCACAAGACACCAACTGTACGGCCACCTGCCCCCTATCACGAAAACTATTCAAGTTAGACGAACCAGACATGCAGGACACTGCTGGAGAAGCAGAGATGAACTCATAAGAGATGTACTCTTATGGACCCCACACATGGCCGCGCAAAAGCAGGGCGACCAGCTCGAACGTACATTCAGCAGCTATGTGAGGATACAGAATGTTGTCCTGAAGACCTACCTAGGGCGATGAACGATAGGGAGGAGTGGCGAGAGAGGGTCAGGGATATCCGTGCTACCAGCTCGATATGATGATGATGATGATTGCTATGTATCATTAACTATTTAATTAAACACTAGTTATTTGTTTACACTTAGTTAAGTGTCAAAACAGTTCGATTTCAAACAATTCAACTTTGCATAATACACTGTTTAGTCCTATTTGACCCACAGATATGACCCTATCGGGTGCTACCACAGCGGGCCAGAGTGGACCTGGGAGCTATAGCAATGAAGGGATACTCTACTGTCCCCAAAGCTCCAGCATTACTGGAACCTTACCATCAGATTATTTAGTGTCATATCTAGGACACTCGTTGGGGGTACGCCTCAACAGAGACGCAGTCGATGTATTCTACTGATCTGCTGTTGTTTTAGTGGGTTCTGATTATAAAAATATCATTAAAGTCTTTATCATAAATTCAGAAACCCCCTTTTCTTTTGGAAAGTGGGGTTCTGAAGTTTTGAATGACTGAAAGAGAGTCTATTGAAGAATTTCAATGGTACGTTGCTTCATGTATTTATCGGAACCTGAAATAAATCTATAATGATACTGAGAAAGAGAATTTTTTCTTTTGCCTTTATGCAAAAGATATATATATATATATATATATATATATATATATATATATATATATATATATATGTGTGTGTGTGTGTGTGTGTGTGCGTCCGCGTGTGTGTGCACATTTAGACGTCAGTCCTTCGTCAATGTATATTTTCATAATGATCGTACATTTGGAAAGTGGGGTTTTGAAGCTTTGAATGACTGAAAGAGAGTCTATTGAAGAATTTCAATGGTACGTTGCTTTATGTAATACATCCCTATGAAGCACAAATGCAAGAAGGCCGCAATTTAAGGTTAAAAAACGACAAGCATGTATTTAGCAGGTTTGAATTCAAAGTTTTCCTTCCAGACCGATTGACATACCCAAGTTAAATAGATCAGTCTGGCCTACTATTTGCCCATAGTTAGAAGGGGAAGAATCAGATTCATACCTTTCCCAACGGTGTTAGTTCTATGTGAAATACCCACAGATTTGAACTTAGGTTACCATGTCCATTTCCTCCGACGACAACCATTATACCACAACTGTTTCTTTGATAAAAAAAAATCCTTCTCTGCGTTCTTTGATAAAATATGATTGTTGCGCAAAAGAAGCTATTTTACTGAATACGCTGCTCTGAAGCACTGTGCACACAAACACGTAAACGCTGACGTGTATTATAGTTTTTTTCTTTCTTTTTGTCCTGTAGGCTACAGGGCGCGCTCTGTTGAAAAGTGACCTCCCATCAGACAATCCTATATCCACCACAAACATTGCAACTGCTTTATGTGTGCGATAGCGGGTGGCCATTTTGCCGGTGTTAATCCTCTAAATCCACCAATTCTCATCTCTTGGCAATATCAATCAATGGCGAGTTCAAATCCGCAAGTCATCTAGACAAGTAACGGCTGACACAGGCAATGAATGACCTAGTAGCAAACGAATGTACCTGTTCTCTTACTTCCTCCCCCATACACACTGGTAATTCTTTCTAATGAGTCCTTTGCTAAGGTCACCTACGTTTCTCTTTAATCTCACAAAGCAGATAATTCTAGTGTTACAAAAGTAATAGATTGTTATTTTTTACTTCTTTTTTTACTTTTATTTTTACACATATCTTTTTTTAAAAACATTTTATTCTTTTTTTTAAATACAATAATTAATCTATCTATCTATCTATCTGTTTGTCTTTCTCTTGGTCTATCTCAGTCTATTCATATCTATCTATCTATCTATCTATCTATCTATCTATCTATCTGTTTGTCTTTCTCTTGATCTATCTATCTATCTATCTATCTATCTATCTGTTTTTGTTTATTTTTTACTGTATATTTTTCTTTTTTCTGCACTTTCTGTATAAAAAATACAATTATTTTATGCAAGTATCTCTTTTTAACAAAGCTTGAATAATTGTCACCCATTTTCATCAAAACTAAGCATTCATATGACCAATGTTTTTTTTTTAACTGCAACCATAAAAACGCGCAAAATTGTACACTGACGAAAAATAAAATTTCATGACTCAGAAAGCTTAGGTTTATTTTGATCTGGATATTATATGTGCATGTGACATGGTCAGGGTACTAATCATACACTCTTTACTTTGGAACCTGTTCAGTATTAATCTGTATACATGATCATTCACTGTAAAGTAAGTAAAGTTGGCGACCTTAGTCGAGGGTGACCCGAAGGCTCCCTTTTCGATATCTACTACACCAAGATGTACGGAAGGGCGTTACTTCTTTCCCTGGATTGCTCCACTTTACCCTTGGTTCTTACCTCATAATGTTGAGTGTTAAGCAAGATAGTATCAAGTACCATTTTTTGAGTCTTTGGTATGACTAGACCTGGGATTGAACCAAGGTCTCCCGGTCCATTGGCGAACACTTTAACCATTATGCCAATATCCGGTGCAAATTTAATCACGTGTAAATTAAAACATTGTTACAGTTTTATTTACACTTTAACCATTATGCCAATATCCGGTGCAAACCTTATTCACTCTATATGGTACATTTAATCACGTGTAAATTAAAACATTGTTACAGTTTTATTTACACTTTAACCATTATGCCAATATCCGGTGCAAACCTTATTCACTCTATATGGTACATTTAATCACGTGTAAATTAAAACATTGTTACAGTTTTATTTACACTTTAACCATTATGCCAATATCCGGTGCAAACCTTATTCACTCTATATGGTACATTTAATCACGTGTAAATTAAAACATTGTTACAGTTTTATTTACACTTTAACCATTATGCCAATATCCGGTGCAAACCTTATTCACTCTATATGGTACATTTAATCACGTGTAAATTAAAACATTGTTACAGTTTTATTTACACTTTAACCATTATGCCAATATCCGGTGCAAACCTTATTCACTCTATATGGTACATTTAATCACGTGTAAATTAAAACATTGTTACAGTTTTATTTTCCGTAAATACATATTCCAGGGATGTCAGAAAAGTAAGGCATAAGTATTTAGCAACATGATTTTTTATTTGTCTTTGTTTTATCTTTACTAATATCCAAGTACTTGACTTTATTGATTTAACACATTCATCGATATGCAAAAAGATATTGTGCATGTATTGTTTGGACAAACAGGATAATTTTCTGTGTAATCGCCTTTGAGATCGACGGACTTATTCAATCAGTTGCAATACCAAAGTTAAAGAGTCAGTCTGCCCTACTATTTACCCATAGCTGGAAGGAAAATAGTTAGATTCATCATATTTACCCAACCCTCCGCTCGGACAGGATATGACACAAGGTCAATTTTTTAGCGAAGTTTAACAGGTTTGAATTCAGAGTTTTCCTTCTCCTAGACTAGTTGCATCACCAAGGCTGAAGAACCTAGTCTTCCCTACTATTTACCCATAGCTGGAGGGAGAATAATTGGATTCATACCTTTCCCAAGGGTATTAGTGCTATGTGAAATGCAAACAGTCCGGGATCTGAACTCGTGTCGCCGTGTCCAATTCCTGCGACGATAACTATTACACCACGGGCACTTCCTTGTTAGATTCATACTGTTTTAAACAGTATTAGTACTATGTGAGGATAAATAACCTCGTCTCGGACATAAACTCGGGTCGCAGTGTCCCTTTTCTTTGACTGGAACCATTAAATAGTTATTATTATAGTCGCCGAGTTGCTAAATGTGGCTAAATGTTTTTATGGCTACATGTTTTTATTTTATTTCGTGTTAGTTCCCTTGAAAAAAGCAGGAACTGTCTCTGTTAATAGAATGAACAATAATACTTTGTTTGTATGTGTGCAAGCATGTGTGCGAACGTCTGTAGACATGCATATGTGTGTGTGGGCATTCTCAAGCGTTTCATGCATGTATTTACCTAACCCTCCGTACGGGTAGGATATGACACAAGGTCAGTTTTTAAGTAGAGTTTAATAGTTTTAAATTGAGAGTTTTCCTTCTTCTAGACTGGTTGCCATTCCAAGATTAAAGAGCCCAGTCTGTATTTACCCAATCCCTCCATTATGAGCAGGATGTGATACAAGGTCAATTTTAAGAAGAGTTTTGGTGAGTCGGTTGCCTCACCAAGATTAAAGAACTCAGTCTCTACTTACCCAATCCCTCCACCATGAGTAGGATCTGATACATGGCCAATTTTTAACCAGAGTTTAACTGGTTTAAATTCAGAATTTTCTTTTTTCCAGGACTGATTGGCATAGCAAGATTAAAGATCCTAGTCTGTATTTACCCAACCCCTCCATTATGAGCAGGATGTGACACAAGGTCACTTGTTATGAGGAGTTTAACAGTTTGAATTCAGTGTTTTTGTTCTCTTAGATTCTCGAACCACTCAGCCCTATTAATTACCCATTGCTGGATGGAGAATAATTGGATTTATAATTGGATTAGTGCTAAGTGAAATGCATTCAGCCTCGACCAGGATTTGAAATCTTGTCCCTGTGCCTATTTCCAACGACGTTAACCATTACACCACGGGGAACTCTGCATGCTTTCAAGTATTTGCGAAGAAAAATTTGTAATCTTTACATCCACATTTATCTTATTTCTATTTGTGTTTATTTTCTTTATCAATGTTTATTTTAATATGTTTATCTAATTATTGATATATCATTTTATAATAAATATATTTTTTTATAAATATATTATTCTATTATAAATATATTGATAATAAATGATAGTAATAAATAAATAATGAAATAACAACAATTTGAATAAACAAATTTAAATAAATGAATTTAAATAAGTAAAATGAATAAATAAATAAAAAATAAATAATGATCATGAATAATGAATAATAGATGTATCATTATTAATATATAACTTTATTATAAATATATTATCTTATTATGTTTATTTTATTATGTTATTTATTTATGTTAATTCATGTATGCTTATTTTATTTTCATTTATCTTATTTTATTTTATTTTATAAATATTAAATTTATATGCCCACATTTGTCATGAATTATCTAGTAATCCTATTGGATACTAATGAATTTATGTATCTGGCCTTTCACCATGAAGTAATCCAAGATCTTTTGTACGGTCCATGTTATTTGCCTTTATTTCGAACCTAAGATTAAAATTTTGCTACTGGTAAAGAAATGTATTATGAAACAGTTAATCACAAATTAAGCGAATGCTGAAAGTTAGCACAAAAGAAATACAAGACTAGGCATGACTGGGGAAGGAGATTCTGTTAGAATTCGGGTAGCCATTTTGTTCTCCAGTCATGAGATTCTTAATACAAAATATACGTCTTGCCAGTAGAGAACTGCAGAACGGTAAATGAATGAGGATAATTTGCCGCTGATCTTATATGCTTCTAGTCGTCGCTGATTGGCCAATCACTTCCTGCGGCTGACTAGCGAGTCTACAAATAAAATGAACCATATCATGGACGTTTTATACCCCTAAAAACAGTCCTTTTCTGGTCGGTCGCTTTAGTTAGGCGGTTGGTTCAGAAATGGTTCTGTTTTGTTCTGATTGAAGGTCAGTCTGGACTACTTGATGCGACTTCCGGGATAGCCAAGCAGTTGTATCTATGTAGCTCTGGACTGACCCATTTCTCAATCCTCAGAGAGCCATCATCTTAGGTTCTAACCCACCTCGTTGGGGCTAGGTTTATCGCTTGGCGTCTGATGCGCTCATTTTGCGTCATACTGACGTGGCTCGAGGCATTTTTGTGCCTTCCAGGCATGTCTGGGCTATGGCCCTGCGCCTGGATCAACGTAAAACTCAGCCTTGTGCCACACTCGCCCGTTCGGTGGAGCGTGTGACAAATAGCTATATCCCTAAAAACAGCCCAATAGATTCAATTAGAATTGTGCAAAAGATTGAAATAGTATATGCACAAGCTAGTATTTGTTTTAGAAAATTAGACCCATAAAATTCTTCTGGACTTTATGATACAAACGGATTACTTAATCTCGGCTGGCAGACTGAATCTAGAATTAATCACAAAAAAAGAAAAAAAAAAAAAGAAAAAAGATAAAGATCCTCTCCACAAAATATTTGCTGCCGGGTGGATTTGGTTGTTCCGGCGGATAACAGTGTGAAAGTGAAGGGAAAACGAAAAAATAAGACAAATGCCAGAGAGCTTACAAAGCAGTGGAACATGAAGCTGGTGATATCAGTTGTAGTTGGAGCTCTTGGAAGGATCTCCAAAGGCCCGGAAAAGAGACCGGTGGATATAGAGATCAAAGGAAGCCCACCCAGAACACAGCATGGTTAAAATGAGCAAAGATACCCCGAAGAGTCCTAATAACCTAAGGAGACTTTCCCAGTCGGCTGGGGCTGCAGAATACACTGACTGCATCTCTGCAGAGAGGTAAGACCCCCACCCCACAAACAAGTGTCCTGGATATGACATTAAAAAATCTGATGATAAGGATCCAATAATGCTGGAACTTTGGGGAATGCGGAGTACCCCTTCATTGACATCACTCCTTCGTCCACTCTGACCCAGAGTGGTAGCACCTATAAAGTCCTATCTATGGATCAAATAGAACTAAACTGCGTACTTATGCTAAACCGAATTGTTTGAAATGGAACTATTTTTGTATGTTAAACTGATGTGTTAGAAATAGAGCATTTTTGAAATTTAACTGTGTTTAAAAAAACCTATACTTATACAAAACTGAATGGTTTGAATCAGAACTATTCGTCTAAAATGAATAGCTTGAAATAGAAATGTTTTTGTCGATTAAACTGTGTACTTATGCTAAACTAAATTGTTTGAAATAGAATAGATTATTTGTATAAAAATGGATTTGGACATTAAATAACCTACAGAGTTTGATATGCCATAAAACTAAAATAAAAACAAAAAACAAACAATACCTGAGGAGATTTGCCGTCACTCAGAAGCCAAGGAGAAATCACCGGCTAACTCTGATATGAAAAAATCAGTAGGAGTAAATAATAATAATAATAATAATAATAATAATAATAATAATAATAATAAGAGTCCTGGAAATTTGAGAAGATTTGCAATCAATCAAACTCAAGTGAAAGACCTTTATGTAACGCTGATATGAAAAACTCTCAAGGAGTAAATCATAATAATAGCGGATATCATCCAAACTACAACATTATTAAGATCGACCAGAATACTGAGAAGAGTCCTAGAGACTTGAAGAGACTTACTGTCTCTCAAAGTCCAGTACAAAACCATTTGGTAACGCTGGTGTGAAAAACTCTCAAGAGAACAATGATAGCAATAATAAATTGTCAAATTTGGAAGTGTTTATCAAAAAACATAAAGAAAAGAAAAGCCGATAAAAAAAAAAAAAAAAATCAAAAGACAAAACCTAAAAAGAATAAAAATGAACTCTCCCCACTACACACATCGGAAACCCATTTAAACGTTAACCATAAAAATTCAAATTTGAAACAAATCATTGTTAAACTTCCAACTGAGAAGATGACTTAGAATCTAGAAATGAAGCGCTTTTAATTCGTAAGTTGTACAATAATTTTTCCTCGTATGTTTAAGCTAATATCACCTATGAATTAGTCGTGTGAATTTTTTTGGAAAAGTCGTAAAATTTATCAGGGATTTTTAAGTCTTCTTAATTGTTAAATTTGGAAGTATTTATTAAAAAAGTTATTAAAATAAATAAATTAATAAAAATAAATAACGAATAACAAAAATAAAAAATAACTTGTATTCCGGCGGAGTTTGCAATAATAATAATAATAATAATTACAAAAATATGGAACATGAAGGTGACAATTATACCAATTGTGATTGGTGCTTTTGGCACAGAAACTAAAGGATTATTAAAGGGACTGGAAGACTTGGAAGTTGGCGGACGAGTGGAGATAATCCAAACAACAGCATTATTGAGAACGGCCAGAATACTGAGAAGAGTCCTGGAGACTTAACGAGACTAGCTGTCTCTCAAAATCCACTGAAAAACCATCAGCTAACGCTGATGTGAAAATCTCTCAAGGAGTAAACAATAATAATAATTATCGATACAACGACTCGAGGACTATATAGAAAAGCACGAAGGAGGACTGATTACAGCTACCAGAAACGATACTGACAACACGATGGCCAATAGAATGACAATGACTAGGAAACAAAGATGGAGAGAAAAACAACTCTGTGGGCGATTTAAACGACAAATAAACAACATCTCACACGAGAAAACCTGGGCGTGGCTAAAAAAAGGAAACTTTAAGAGAGAAAAAGAATCTCTCCTAAAAGTAGCAAAAAACAACGCCATAAGAACCAATCGTATCAAAGCGAGAACAGATAAGACGCAACAAAATAGCAAATGTAGGTTATGTGGTGATTGAGGCGAAACCACTAATCACATAATAAGCGAATGTAGCAAATTAGCACAGAAGGACTATAAGACTAGACACAACTAGGTAAGCAAGGTGATCCACTGACGGATGTGCAAGAAATTAAAGTTTGATCATACAAATAAATGGTATATGCACAACCCAGCAGCAGTCCTAGAAAATGATACACATAAACTCCTATGGGACTTAGCTATTCAGACGGATCACCAAATCCCGGCCAGAAGACCAGACCTTATAATAATGAACAAAGAAAAAAAAAAAAGAAAAAAAAAAAGAGAATTTGCTAAATTGTGGACTTTGCTGTCCCGGCTGACCACAGAATAAAACTGAAAGAATGTGAAAAGAAGGATAAGTACCTCGATATTGCTATTGAATTGAACAAACTATAGAACATGAAGGTGGCAATTATACCAATCGTGATTGGTACTTTTGGTACAGACACCAAAGGAGTATTAAAGGGACTGGAGGACTTGGAGGTTGGAGGACGAGTGGAGATCATCCAAACTATAACATTATTGCGAACAGCCAGAATACTGAGAAGAGTCCTGCAGACTTGAGAAAAGCCATCAGCTAATACTGATGTGAAAAACTCTTAAGGAGTAAATAAAAAAAAAAATTATTATTTACTCCTTGAGATTTTTTCATTTTAGAGTTAGCCGGTAATTTCTCACTGCAAGTCTCCTCAGGTATTGTTTGTTTGTTTGTTTTATAGCATATCAAGCTTTGTAGGTTAGGTAATGCCCAAATCCATTTTTATACAAATAGACTTCTTTTTTAAACAATTCAGTAAAAAGATAAGACTAATCCTTGGATCTCGCTTGCGAGCTGAAATAGCCGTGAACCAAGAAGGTGATTTATAATGATACAAATAATATTTAGTGTGCAAGGAAAAGTCCCCATAGGCTTGGAAAAGAGACCGACAGAAGTGGAAATCAAGACTGTACGGACCACAGTCTTGTTAAGATCGGTTTCAATACTCAGAAGTGTCTTGTGGATCTGAAGAAACTTACTATTACACCGACTCTAGCGAAAAACCATTAGCTAACGCTGTTGTGAAAAAGTAAAAAGTAAAAAAAGATGTAAAATAATAATAGTAATAATGATAATTATCATTATTATAATTAATATTATTTTTCTCCTTGAGAGTTTTTCACACCAGCGTTACCTGATGGTTTTCCACTGGAGTTTGAGTAACAGCAAGTCTCCTCAAGTCTCCAGGACTCTTCTCAGTATTCTGGCCGTTCCCAACAATGCTGTAGTTTGGACAGTCTCCACCAGTCCCGTTATTTTCAAGTCATCCAGTCCTTGTACCAATCCTTTAGTGTACTGAGAGCACCAATTACAATTAGTATCACCGTTCTTTCACGTTCCGCAGTTTTTTCAATTCCCGATCAAGTTTGATTATTATTATTATTATTTAAAAGAAGGTTTACATAAAAATCTCAAGTAAGATACTCCAGACACTTCTTAAACTGAGCAAGATGAAGAGCTCTGAAACATGGACCACAGAATTAAAAAGAATGATAACAATGCACAAAATATTATACTCGAACGTTGACAGACTATATTTTATACAAGAAAGGGGATCGCTAATTTTGAGAAATGTGTGAATGCAACAACCCAGGGGCTTGAATACACAAACAAAAGTGAAGAAAGATTAATCACAGCACTCAATCATTGCAGAAAAAAATGGAGAAAAAAAAATTCGTAAGGAAAAACAAAAAACAGGAATTACTTAACTGGAAAAAGGTCGGAAGAAAAGCAACCATATGGATACTTCGGAGGACAAATCAAGGATATTGAACCCGAAATATACGAGGGTAGTTACTAAATGGAAACCTGAGAGAAACGTAAATTTTTTTATAGCAGCCTAAAATAACTCGATAGAAACTAATTCTGTAAAAAGCTAAAATAGATAAAAACGTAAAAGAATAGCAAATATAAACTATGTTGAGAGAGAGAGAGAGAGAGAGAGAGAGAGAGAGAGAGAGAGAGAGAGAGAGAGAGAGAGGGGGGGACAATAAACTACACAATAAGCGAATATAGAAAACTGGCGCATAAAGAGTACCAGAACAAGCACGACTGGGTAGGAAAGGTGATCCACTGGGAATTGTGCAAACGACCAAAATTACATCATATGGTCATATGGAGGCGTTCGTAATGAAATGGATACATTCGTAGGAAATGGATACGCTGAATGGAGTTCAAATCCTGAGCGAGCTGTTTGCATTTCACATCAACCTTAGGAAAAGTATGGATCCAATTATTCTCTTTCCAGCAATGGGTAAATAGTTGGGCAGACTGACTTCTTTAACCTTGGTATGGCAACTAGTCTAGGAGAAAAAACTCTGAATTCAAACCTGCTAAACTCTGTTAAAAATTGACCTTTTGTCGCATACTACTCTTGGGGAAGTGGTTCGGCGAATACAGACAGGTCTTTTTAGCCTTAATATAGCAACCAGTCTTGAAGAAGGAAAACTCTGAATTCAAACCTGTTAAACTCTGTTTAAAAATTGACCTTTTGTCACATCCTATTCATGGTTCGGTAAATACAGACTAAGCTCTTTAGCCTTAATATAGCAACCAGTCTTGAAGAAGGAAAACTGAATTCAGACCTGTTAAACTCTGTTTAAAAATTGACCTTTTGTCGCATCCTGTTCATCGTCGAGTATTTGGATAAATATGTACAGACGCATGGTGTATATCCAAACCAAAATCTGTTTAAGACCCACCAAATTCTCCGAAGTTTTGAACTAAAAAGAGATAATCCTATCCAGATTAGACCTTGTTGTTATAAATAAGAAGAAATTAACATTTAATTAACATATAGTTTGGCGTGATATAAGAGAACGAGGTGCTAGCTTCTTGAGAGAGAGAGAGAGAGAGAGAGAGAGAGAGAGAGAAGGAGAATAATTAGACGAAACAGCAGACAGTGACTCTACGGGAGCAGGCGGTTGACCTCCGAGTGACCCAAGCTAAAGCGCTGGTTGTGGGTCAGCCGGTCACGAGGGAATGATTGTGTTTAGGTGAGGATGACTTGAAAAAACCGGAGGTCACAAATTTTCTTCGCATGTGCTGGACCTACGCAAACTGATGTTCCTCCTTCCGACACCAAGTTGGTATGCCATTAAACTAAACCATCAAACCAAACCAAACCGAACCAAAGCCATTATTTTGGGAGGGGTGAAAATTCTGATTGGGAACTCTACCTCATAAAAACCTATTTTTTTACGAAACGGTTGTGCCATCATAGACGTGTTGTGGCTGCGGATCAATAGTCTCTAGGGAGCGAGTAGAGCTGCTAGTAGTGTCATGGTTAACGTCGTAGAATATGGACGACGCTGTTTACATTTCACATTGCGTTAATACTCTTGGAAAAGTTATGAATCTAACAATTCTCTTTTCACCTCTGGGTAAACAGTAGGACAGGCTGACTCTTTATGTTTGTTATGGTAACCGGCCCAAGTGAAGGAAAGCTTTGATTTTAAAGCTTTTTAACTTCGCTAAAAAATTGACCTTGTGTTATATCCTGCTCATGTGGAGCGGTTGGTAAATATATGGATTAAGGTAGCCAAGCCTCCTTAGCCTTGAGAAAGCAACCAATATAGGGGAAAGAAAAAACTCTGAATTCAAAACCAGGCAGCATTGGAGTAGCAACTTTACCCCATAAAACCCTACTTGTTACGAAATCGCAGGTCAATCACAGACATAGGAGGTGCCCGTGGTGTCAGTGGAGGTCCCCGTGGTGTAATTGTTATCGTCGTAGGAAATGGACACGGTGACTCGAGTTCAAATCCTGGACGAGACTGATTGCATTTCACATAGTACTAATACCCTTGGGAAAGGTATGAATCCAATTATTCTCCCTCCAGCTATGAGTAAATAGTAGGACAGACTGATTGCATTTCACATAGCACTAATACCCTTGGGAAAGGTATGAATCCAATTATTCTCCCTCCAGCTATGAGTAAATAGTAGGACAGACTGATTGCATTTCACATAGCACTAATACCCTTGGGAAAGGTATGAATCCAATTATTCTCCCTCCAGCTATGGGTAAATAGTAGGACAGACTGGGTTCTTCAGCCTTGGTAAGGCAACTAGTCTAGGAGAAGGAAAACTCTGAATTCAAACCTGTTAAACTCCGCTTAAAAATTGACCTTGTGTCATATCCTGCCCGAGCGGAGGGGTTGGGTAAATAGGATCACAGACATAGTGTGGCTGTAGCCATATGCCCTCATGGTGCGGGTCATTTATATTACATTTCTACACCGCCATAATACGACGGAAAATGAGTGAGTGAACATATGTATAAACCATTCTAACATAACTCATACCGTTGCGGTATAAATCTGTTACATCATGGTCAGCTTTGACGGGATTAAACCTAATCATCCTTCTTTAATTTTTTTCTCCTTTGAAATATGCCAAAGTGTTGCTTATATTGAGCTTGTTTGAACGCTAGGTTTGATAGTATTGTTTCCTTTTTGTGTATACCAAATCAAACTATCAACTTTGCCTACGCCCAGCCTCTTATCTCTTTAAGTGACACATACCGTGCATGCACCGAATGAACTAAAGGATCATACATTTTAACAGATCACAAAGAAAGTTTGAAAGAAACGGCGGCAACAGTAAAAATGAACTTAGAAAAATAAGTACAAACACTCTATTTCATTGTATCTGAGATAGATGGATAGATTATCTATCTATCTCAGTCTATTTATATCTATCTAAGTTTTTTTTTATATGTATGTATGTATGTATGTATGTATGTATGTATGTATCTATCTATCTATCTATCTATCTATCTATCTATCTATCTATCAGTCGGTTCATATTTATTAGTCGGTTAATATATATTTCAATCGGTTCATATCTATCTATCTATCTATCTATCTATCTATCTATCTATCTATCTATCTATCTATCTATCTCAGTCTTTTCATATGTATGTATGTATGTATGTATGTATGTATCTATCTATCTATCTATGTTCATATGTATGTATGTATGTATGTATGTATGTATCTATCTATCTATCTATCTATCTATCTATCTATCTATCTATCTTAGTTTGTTTATATGTATGTATGTATGTATGTATGTATGTATGTTTGTATCTATCTATCTATCTATCTATCTATCTATCTATCTATCTATCTATCTATCTATGTTCATATGTATGTATGTATGTATGTATGTATGTATGTATGTATATATGTATCTATCTATCTATCTATCTATCTATCTATCTATCTATCTATGTTCATATGTATGTATGTATGTATGTATCTATCTATCTATCTATCTATCGAAAAAAAAAAAACTGAAATAAAGCGAGCTTTACCCGAATAAAAGCAACAATCACTTTAACAGTAAGTTAGAAATCTTGTTAGTTCTTTACTGACAACGGTGTCAATATATATGGGTGGGTGTGTTTGTGCATTTGTATGTGTGTGCTTTTATATGGAGTGGGACACATATATACCCACTCACACATATACATCCACATGTACATACCGATACATATTTATATTACCTATATTTCTAAAATTTTCACCTTTTTAATAACATAACAGTATAATATATTGCTGCCACACACACACACACACACACACACACACACACACACACACACACACACATATATATATATATATATATATATATATATATATATATACTATGCATTTACGTGATGTATCAAAAATTATCGTGATAAAAGCTAATAACGAATGAAACATCAATGTCTTTTTTGAAGTTCTCCTCATAATTCAATAAACTCTTTCTAGTAAGTTCTCCGTTTGTCGATATACCTCTCAAACTCGTGAGATGAAGTGACGCTACATCATCATTGTATTGCTTTTTATTTTCTTTCAATGTCCTTCAATGTCATCAAATCTTACCTTCGAAATGAATTTTCAGTTTTTGAAAGATGAAAGGTTCACATGTTGACGGTAGGTCTGATGAGTATTAAAGATGTTGCAATTATAGAGTCTCGAGTTTCACAGACCCCTCGCATCCCCCAAAATAACAACAACAACAAAAAAAAAAAAAAAGAACACTGCTTAAAATCTATTCAGGCTCGTTGGTTTAAAATTTTTTTTTTTCAAAACTGGAAATGATTGGTCTAGACTTAATCTAGACAACAGTCTAGAAGTCTACAAAGCATCATTTTAGTACGTTTTGTTTGTTGTAAACATTTTCAGCATTTTTTTTTTTCAGTGAATTATATGTAAATTCATTTTTCAATTATCAAGAATTTTACTTGACATTTTATGACTTTACACGACCATCCAGAAGGAAATGGACACAGCGTCCAGAGTTCAAATTCTGAACGAGGTTCTATGTATTTCACATTGCGTTAATACACTTAGGAAAGCTATGTATCGAACTATTTTATCATCCAGTTATGGGTAAATAGCTGGACAGGTTGAGCTCTTTAATCTTGTTATGACGACCGATCCAAGAGAAAGAAAACTCTGATTTTAAACTTGTTAAAATCCGCTAAAAAATTGACTGTGTGTCTCACCCTGCTCATGGTGGAAGGGTTAGGTAAATACCTACAACACCATCCAAGTGTGCTGGAGTGTGATTCTTCTATCTTCAAAACAAACCTTTACTTCCTTCTTTGCAGTAGGTTGCTTTGCGCTCAGTGACTCAAACGGAGCTGTCATTCTATCACACAACGTAAATTTTTGTTATAAATCTATCTTATACTATCTTAAATGTCTTTATTTTTTGTATCAATGAGGGAAAAGAAATACATTTTAATACACTGATCTTTATGTAATGATATATAGAACCTACTTTCGTAGATTCAGAATTATTCTCAGGCAAAATGAATTTTTTTCTGTTACCTGATTTCATCTTTTTTTTCTGTAAGTTTATGAATTATTTGTGACAACTTTTATTTAAATGCTCCCTAATTCGTCTATTTAAGTTCTTAGGTCGTTGAACTTCCTTTTTTCTTATTTTTTATTAAGTTTTACTTTGTCTAGCTCACAGGCCTCAGGTTACAAATAGTACCTGGTATTACTAAGTTGTCACTCACCAGAGTACTGAACAGGCTTCTCGCTGATTAACTTCGGGGATTTGGTGGAGAATTGTATTTTCGGTGTAATTTCTATTGTTTTTAGGCTTCATCATCATCATCATCATCATGTCGTGCCGCCAGCAAGGATATCCCTGACCATCTCTCGCCACTTCTCCCTATCATTCATCGCCTCCGGCAGGTCTTCTGGGTTACATCCCGTGTCCTCACATAGCTGCTGTATGTAAGTTCGGACTGGTCGTCCTGCTTTTGCTTGGTCATATGTGGGGGTCCATAGGAGTACGTCACTTACGAGCTCGTCCTTGCTTCTCCAGCAATGTCCGCCGTGTCTGGCTCGTCTAACCTGTATAGTTTTCGTGATGGGAGGCAGGTGGCCGTACAGTTGGCGTCTCGTGGGGTGTTGAGAAACCACTTTCACTGCGTACTTGTACTAATTGCATCTTTACTATACAATTTACAATACTATCTTCAAACATGTTTCCTAGATTTCAGTTTAAATTTCCCCTGATTAATCAAGAATAGATGAATTCAGCCATATTGTAATGTTATTGCTTTCAGCTTCAATGTAACCTTGTGGGTCACTTGAAAATGTGTATAAAGAAAATGTTGAAGAGACGAAGGAGTTTTCTCTTGATCTCTGTGACAAAAGAACAGAAAAGATACATTGGGACAAAACCCCACTCACGTTTATTTCGGATGTTACCAGCTCTTTTAGGACTAGTATCATAAAAAAGGAAGGTGTAAGATTTTTTTTTTTTTTGTTCACCTGCTCGGAGGAAAAAAAAATCATTCTTTCATAAATCGAGATGGTTAGGTGACGGACAGTCTCCACACAAATATCCGTCTGTTTGCCTGGGTGTCTAACATTCAATTCTTCACAAAAAAAAATCTAACTCTTCATTTTCACGTGACTATCTCCAGCCTACCACAAGAACCCACTCGACTTTCACATTGTTTTCATAGATTCTCCCGAATAGGATTGAACTTTGACCAATCATCTATTGATCATTAGTTCTGGCAGGATTGTATTTACTCAACTGCTCCGCAAAAGCAAGATGCGACACAAGGTCAATTTTTAAGGGCGTTTAAAAAAGTTAGAATTCAGCCTTTTCCTTTTACTAGAACGGTTGCCATACAAAGGTTAAAGAGCCCAGTTTGTCCAACTATTTAACCATAGCTGGGGTAAAATAATTTAAGTCATTCCTTTCTCAAGGGTATTAGCGCAATGTGAAATGCAAACATTCTTGTTCTGGATTTGAACTCTATTCACCGTGTCCATTTCCTATGACGATAACATTGGTGAGGGTATTAGTTGGAGAAGTCATTACATAACAATATTTGCCAAATTAAAAGTAAAATTATTCGCTTCCTGGAATTTGAAACAACAAAAAATATGAAATTACAAAAAGTAAAAGTTGAGCAAAATCTAAAGACACCTCTAAATTTTCCCTAACATTCTTTTTGCCCAGTCGGCTGGGGTCGTAGAATACACTGATAGCACCTCTGCAGATGGTTAAGACCCCCCCCCCCCGATACCCAATGAGTGTCCTAGATATGACACTAAACAATCTGATGGTGAGGTCCCAGTAATGCTGGGGCTTTGAAGAATACGGAGCACCCCTTCATTGCCATCTCTCCCAGGTCCACTCTGGCCCGGAGTGGTAGCACCTGATAAAGGTCCTATCTATGGGTTAAATAGAACTAACGGCATACTTATGCTAAACTGAACTGTTTGATTAAACTGAATAGCTTGAAATAGAAATGTTTTTCACAATTAAACCGTACTTACATTTAAACTGCGTGCTTATGCTAAACTGAATTATTTCAAATAGAACTGTTTTTTAACATTAAAACTGTATTTACACTAAACTGAATTGTTTAACATAGAACTGTTTTGACATGTAACTGTATGTAAACAAAATCTGTACTTATACTAAACTGAATTAGCTGAATTAGAACTGCTTGACTAAACTAAATAGCTCGAAATAGAAATGTTTTTCACAATTAAACTGTACTTACATTTAAACTGCGTGCTTATGCTAAACTGAATTATTTGAAATTGAACTGTTCTTGACATAAAAACTGTACTTACACTAAACTGAATTGTTATATATAACTGCTTGAATAGTTTGAAATAGAAATGTTTTTGACAACTAAACTGTGTACTCATGCTAAACTGAATTGTTTTAAATAGAACTGATTATTTACATAAAAATGATTTGGCATTAAATAACCTACAAAGGTTGATATGCCATAAAACCAACTAAACCAAACCAACCAACCTAACATTCTTTAAAGGAAGAGCAATGAATGTTTATATAATTTACTTTCATTTTCATTATAAAACTGCTAAAAGATTTTGTTGTTTTGAGAATCATTTCTTCTACCGTGAATAATAGGGAGTAATTTTGATGTGAAAATTTCTAGAAAAATACTCGTGTTTAATTTTCGAAATATGATTCAATTTATAGACCTTTCTTTTGTGGGTAAACGGAAAAGTACAGTCTGTATCTCAAGCTCCAGCGTCATGGTTATCAATTAAATATAAGTCTAAGCAGAAAAATAAATCAAATAGTAAACTGTTTGTTTTAACTTGTAGAATTCTTTCTAGAGATAAAAATAAATTAATAATACTGAGAAAAGCAAAGCATATTCAAATATGTCACAGTGATTAGCTGTTTGCAAAAACTATATTAACTGATGAAGAAGAAGAAGAAGAAGAAGAAGAAGAAGAATGAAGAAGAAGAAGAATGAAGAAGAAGAAGAAGAAGAAGAATGAAGAAGAAGAAGAAGAAGAATGAAGTCGAAAGAAGAAGAAGAAGAAGAAGAAGAATGAAGTCGAAAGAAGAAGAAGAAGAAGAAGAAGAATGAAGTCGAAAGAAGAAGAAGAAGAAGAAGAAGAAGAATGAAGTCGAAAGAAGAAGAAGAAGAAGAAGAAGAAGAAGAAGAATGAAGTCGAAAGAAGAAGAAGAGGAAGAAGAAGAAGAATGAAGTCGAAAGAAGAAGAAGAAGAAGAAGAAGAATGAAGTCGAAAGAAGAAGAAGAAGAAGAAGAAGAAGAAGAAGAAGAAGAATGAAGTCGAAAGAAGAAGAAGAATGAAGTCGAAAGAAGAAGAAGAAGAAGAAGAAGAAGAAGAAGAAGAAGAAGAAGAAGAAGAAGAAGAAGAAGAATGAAGTCGAAAGAAGAAGAAGAAGGTAATTCAGTCAAGAAAGAAAACCAAAAACAACCAAAAACCACCGCCACTAACAACCAAAAATAAACTAACAAGCTAATTATAATAGTATTGAAATCTTCATAGTTAAATTGTTCATTTTAAGTAACTGGTCGTAGGAGTAACTAGTGAATTTATCCATATGAAAGAAACACAGAATACACAGTGTTGTTGATCAGATAATAGAAATCATCATCAGCATCATCATGATGTCTTACTGTTCTCACAGATTACACACTCTCTCTCTCACCATCTGTCGCTTACAGCAGGTCTTCCAGGCTACATCTTGCGTCCGTACAGAGCCGTTGCAGAGAAGTTCTAGCTGGTCATCCTTCACTTATGCGTGTAGGAGTCCATAGGAGAACGTCGCTTATGAGTTCGTCCTAGCTCCTCCAGTAGTGTCCTGCATGTCTTGTTCGTCTAATTTGGATGGTCTTTGAGATGGACGGTAAGTGACCGTACAACTACTGTTTTGTGGGATGTTGCTTCCAGGACTTGTTTAATATAGCTCGTAGCATCCTTGTGCAAATTTCGTCAAGCTTTTTCTCTATACGCTTAGTCAGCGTCCAAGTGGTGCATTCATACAGTAGTATGGACATGGAGCTGCTTGGAAAAATTCCATTTTATTTTATCGGATAGGTTTTACTTCCATATGACCAATAGCCAATCGATAACTGTTAATACCTTTGCTAGTCGCGTATTGATGTCATTTTCGGTAGATGAGACGCTGCTTCCAAGGTAGGTGAACTTGTCCACTAGTTTTAGAGCTACCGTTTACTGTGGAGATATCGCCACTTTGATTAAAGCTCATGTACCCCGTTTTGTTTACGGTCACATAGAGGCCTATTCCGCTTACTGTCCGCTCCAGACAATGCAGCAGTGATTCGGCTTGGGCGGGTGCGCTATGTCATCAGCGTAGTCCGCATTCGTAATAGTTCGTTTAGAGTTTCGTTCGCTTCTTGCCTTTTCCAGTGTAACGCCATTTTCTTTCATTAAATCTAACGACGTCCGAAGTACGTTGTTTTAACTGATTATGAACTGGTATGGTACTAATGAGTCTCCTTGTAGCACACCCGCGACAATGTCAAAGAAGTCTGTGTCTCCATCTTGTAAGCGTACTCTTACTTTCGTGTTTTTATTGGGCATAATTAAAGCTGCAACGATCTACCTGGCTAGATCGTAGGCTAGACATATTTGCCCCATCTTCCCTCTGTGTATGGAGTCAAATGCCTTGGAGGAACCTACAAATAGGAGTGTGTCTTCGAGGTTTTAGCACGAACACCTAAAATTCAACGGATTGTCAGAATTTGTGATGTTGTAGACCGATTCCTACGAAAGCCATTTTGAGTTTTCCTTAGAATTTTCTCAATTTCGAGTTCTATCCGGTTGAGTAGCAGAGCATTGTAAATCTTAGCCACTATGGAAGTAAAGGTTATACCCCGGTAGTTCTTGACAATTCTAAGGTCACTTTTTGAGGGAAATGGAGGATGCAGCTCTTTGTCCATCTGTCTATTGTGTTCTGGTTATATATGGTATTGGAGTATCAAAGCAGTATGTCGTCAAATTTCCTTGTTTTCCATACTTCTGGAGGTATTTCATCGAGACCGGCAGCTTTCCTATTTTGAATTTTTGTTTGAATTCTTCTTATGTAAACTGTCCTAGTTTGTTTGATATCTGGTTGAATATTAATAATTTTCATGATAGGTTCGTCCGTAACTTTAGGGGACTTTCCAAACAAATTCTTAATATGTTCTTTCCACAAGTGACTCCATTCTTCTTGGCTGGTAGCTTTTAATTTCGTATTTCGGTATTTTTTCTTTTACTCACTTCATTTACTGTCTACCATGTTATCCGACATTGTCTATCGTCAACCGAGTGTCGAATCTTATTAATCTGGTCTTGGATGTATCCTGTTAGTTCGAAAAGGTAAGCATTAGTTATTTCTCTTTGCGCCTTCGTAAGTTTATGAGCGTTGGCATTAGTTGGGTTCCTTTTATTACTTAGGGATGCAGTTTTCACGTTGTCACATTTTTTAAACTGCTAATGTCTCCCAGGGAACTAGGTGTTTTGCTCTTAATTTAGTTGGTATGCATTCTGCCGCCATTTCCTTGTGGGAATTGACAAAGTTCTCATATTTATCATTCGGAGACAGTGTTTCTGATATCTCCTGAAGTGCATCCAATTTGTTTCTTAGTGTTGTTCATATATTTATCGATAATAACTTTATTGTTAAGCAGGAACCAGTCATATTGTGCAGTTTTGGTTGTTTGCGTCGCACTCCTTCCTGCGTTGCCGTGATAATTTGGTGTTCGGAAGACACTCCTTCAAAGGAGGAATATACCTCACAATTCAAAGCGCTTTTAGTCCATTTCCTATTCATAAGGATGTAATCTGTCACTGCTTTAGCGTTATTTGCGTGGGTGTAGGTCCATAGTTTTCCCTTCATTTTCTGAAATTTAGTATTAAATCTATTTTCTAGTTTGAAATCCGTTTAGTGTTCCCCATTTCTGTTTGACGAATTGTATAAGCTGAATTTGTTGTTTACGTTTTTACTTATTTGGGTATTCATATCTCCTCCGATGATGAGAACATGGTGTTTAGGGACGCAACGAGCAAGAGAGGATGGCTTATTATAGAAAATGTTTAGGTCTGTTTCATCACTAGCGTTGGTAGGGTTGTGGCAGGAAATGATCGTTGTGCCGAGATTGCCATTGAACTTAGCTACCATTATTCTGGGTTGTATTTTCTCTTACACCACAGAGTTTTTCCATGCATATATTGAGACAAACATTCATCTATAGCTAGTATCGTAGCACTTTATTTCTACTTCACTGTAATGGTATATGTATTTTTATGCCTGTTATGCTCTACCACAGACGCTGTCAGTTCTGGTTGTTGGTCTATTCTGCTTAAAGTTCTAACGTTAAATGTCGCTATTTGCAATTTTTGTTTGTGTTTGAGTACTGCGGCTGATTTTTCGAACACTGAGCTTCTACCTCAGCAGAACGCGCTCCTTTTTTTACCCGCACGAAGTGCGATACGGTTTGGACACATGGTTATCTTTTGATGACCGTATTTTAATCTAAATCAGTTGTCGCCACCCTTAAAGATGAGTAGCAGTAGTTTCCTGACTGATCTTTAAGATCCTGGCCATTGACTGCGGAATTCGTCCGTCCAGCAACTGGTGAAGCACATCTTTGGTCCCAGGTTGGGAAGTAGCATAATCGAAATAATGATATAATTTCAATGTCAAATAGATATTATATGTTATAAAACATTAATGCAAATTCATATGAATAAAGCCCCGCTAACTCATATAAAAACCTTCTATAAATTACGAAAATTCACATTTCACACACACACACACACACACACACACATTTATAAATGATTTGGAATATGATAACCCATCATCATCATCATTACGTCAACTGCTAGCACGGGTTGCGATGACTTTCTCTCGGCATTCGTCTCTATTATCCATCGCTTTCGGCAGGTCTTCAAGACTACATCCTGTTTCCGTACATATCTGTTGAGGATGAGTTCTAGTTGGTCGACTAACTCTTGCACTTCCGTTTAGGGGTCCATCGGAGAACGTTACTTATGAGTTCATCCTTATTTTCCTGCCGTAACCCGCATGTCTTGAGTTCGGTTAAAGATGTGAATTTTTTTAACTATCTACACAAGGGGTTTGCTTATTGCGGTAAAAGTTTGTTTAGAACCAGCAACACTTCTGGCATAATATGCTAACGAAAGAATAGTGTACTAATGTGAGGTTTTCCTTCCGATGTTTTCCTTCTCCAAGACCAATCGCTCGACAAAAGCAAGATAGCCCAACCTACCCAACTATTTTTTCTGCATTGCTGGGAGATACACACACAAACACAGACACAAAGAGACACGCGTGGGGACACGCACACGCACACAGACATGCACATAATTAAAACAAAAGAGCGTTCACTTTTTGGTAAAGAAAAAAACTATAGAGAATTCTGTAAGTAATAAAAGTGTTCAATATCCTATAACAATTATAATATATAACAATATATAACAACTATAATATATAACTATAATATATAACAATATTAAAAAGATAAAAAGTTAAAAAACTATTAACTCCTAGCTTTTGTTTTCACAGATCTGATTATCAGTGGATATATATACATATATATATATATTTGTGTGTGTAACATAGAAATATACATTTCCGACAGTATGTTCTATAGTATTAATGACAAACTGGAAATATTTTGGTAAAATATGTTTTACCAAACATGTTTCGCTATTATACCGGGCCATTGGCCTAATGTGTAGAGTGTTCGGCAATGGTCCGGGAGACCGGGTTTCAATCCTTAGTCGAGTCATACCAAATACTCTAAAAATGGTACTTGATCACGCCTTGCTTAACACTCAGCATTATAAGGTATGGATCAAGGGTAAAGTAGAGCAATCCAGAAAATGGAGTTGTGCCCCCTAACACCTCGGTGTAGTAGCTATTGAAAAGGGAGCCTTCGGGTTACCTTCAACAGAGGTCGCTAACTTGCTTTTTTATATTTCGCGATATTACAGTTCATTATATCATATTTCGCTATATCACATTATAATATAATTTATTTCGCTAAATTATATAATATTATATCATATCGCATTTTTAACGATAGGCGTGTAAATCTTGGTTTTATGATACGCTGCTGTTGTTGTTACATTGTTACTACCATCAACAATAACATAACATAAAAACAAACATTTCTTTTCTTTTTCCCACTCGAATGGAGCTTCTCTACGGAGTTATAAGACCCACCCCCAATGAGTGTCCTAGATATGACACAAAACAATCTGATGGTGAGAATCCAAAAAATGCAAGTGCTTTGGAGAATGTGGAGTAGTCCTTCATTGTCATTGCTCTCAGGTCCATTTTGGCGTGGTATCGTAGCACTTGGTAGGGTCCTACGTATGGGTCAAATAGAACTAAAATGCATACTTATGCTAAACTGAATTGTTGGAAATAGAACAGTTTTGACATTTAACTGAGTGTAAACACAAAAAAACTAATATTAAAATGAATTTTTTAAAATAGAATATTGACAAAACTGAATAGCTTGAAATAGAAGTGTTTTTGACAATTAAACTGTGTACTTAAGCTAAACTGAATTGTTGAAATAGAACTGATTATTTGTATAAAAATGGATTTGGCATTACATAAACAACATAAAATATGCCATGAAACCCAAACAAACCAACAAACATTTCTTTTCACACACACACACACACACACACACACACACACACACACACACACACACACACATATATATGTATATATATGGTCCGGAAGATCTGGGTTCAATCCCAGGTCGCGTCATACCAAAGACTTTTAAAATGGTACTTGATACCTCCTTGCTTAACACTCAGCAATACTAGGTACGTATCGAGGGTAAAGTGGAGCAATCCAGGGAAAGGAGTAGCACCCTCGCCTACACTTTGGTGTAGTAGCTATTGAAAAGGGAGCCTTCTGGTCCCCCTCGACTACGGTCGCCAACTTTACTTATAAATATATATATATATATTCTGTATGTCTCAGTAGTTAAGAAATATAATTTAAGGATGAAAATCGAGTTGTTGACATTAAGAAGGGTCTCGCGAGGAACATAATTTTAAAATCATTCAAATCCTCGATACAACAGAAAAAAATTATAAAATGCTAATAGCAATCTTTTGTTCTTTCCTAAATTGAAGTATAAACATCGTAAGGAACCATTGTTACAACGGGAAACCAATGCCTTTATCATTCGTCTAGTAAGAATTAAATAAAAATTTTTCGAAAAGGAATTCGATACACTAGAATTAGTTCGAATTAGAAATATTCTACTATCACTCCTTACAATGCTGTATGAATTGTGCCAGAATAGGTTAAACTTATGGCTTCTTCTGTCAGGCCATAGTTAACAAGATAGCAAAGCTGATTACTTACTGGTGTAGCGACTTCGATCATTGCTTTATTGATTTCTGAAGTAGTTAATAATTATCTCTGATAACAATACCCGGTATTCAAGCACTGGAAAAATCTTAGCTCTGGAATGCTGAAAGACAAGAATTCGAATTATGGCTGGTAGACAAGATTTCAAATTCAGACAGAACAAATTTAGAATGCTGACTGTTTGACTGAATTTCTAATGCTGATTGGTAGACACGATTTCGAATGTGGTCAGTTGGACTAAATTTTGAAAACTGTGAAGTAGATAGAATTTTGAATATTGACAGTGTAAAAGAATTTATAATGCTAATAAAAAGACATGAATTAGTATGTTGCAAGTTTGACTAAATTTTGAATGCTGTTGGAAAAAATTCAGAATGGAATTGGAATGATTAAAGTTTGATAAAATTTTGAATGCTAATAGGTGGACTAAATTTCAAATGTTGGCAGAAAAAATTAGAATCCCGACAACTAGACAAGATTTTAAAACGGTGATTGGTAGACACGATTTTGAATGCTGACAGTTTGAAAGAATTTAGAAAACTGATAGGTTGACACGATTTGGTATGTTGGCAGTGTGACAAGATTTTAAATGTTGATAGGTAGACTAGATTTCACATACTGACATGTAGATAAAATTTCGAATGCTGATCGGTAAAAGAAAATTTAAAATGGTGACAGTTTTGTTGTCTGAATTTCTGAGAGGAAGATTGATGATTTTTATCATTCAGAGTTTTCGGAGTATTATCTTCATCTTTATTGTTATATTCAGAACGTTTGCTGTAATTTCTTGTTTGATCTAAGAATTTCAAACACAGAGGAATGTTATGTTTTTTTTTTTTTTGTTTCGTCCTCGCTCGGCACTTTTGGCACCAATTCTGCATCACTACAAAACAGTGATTTAATATCAACGATCTTGGCAAAGATAATTGGATCATTTCTGACTTGATCTTTGATTTTTGCATAAACACTAACTCTATGTTATTTCCATTGTTCAGTGCTCTTGGCACATAAGTGTCTTGGATTTAAAATTTTCTTGAAAATATCCGGAACGCTCCTGTATAACGTACATCATACTACAGCAAAGTGTAGGGGAGGCGCCACTCCATTCCGGGGATTGCTCTACTTTATTCTTGATCCATATCTTATAATGCCGAGTGTTAAGTAAGCCGGGATCAAGTACCATTTTTTGAGTTTTGGTATGACTCGACCTGGGAATGAACTTCGGTCCCGGACCATTGGCGAACGCTCGATTTATTAGGCCACTTACCCGGTTAAACACACACACGCACGCACGCACGCACGCACGCACGCACGCACGCGCACGCACGCACGCACGCATATATCAAATACACACATACACACACACATATATATATACATATATGTACATATATGCATATATATATGTATATATATGTATATACATAATTATATATGTATGTATATACATATATATACATACATATATATACATAATTATATATGTATGTATATATATATATGTATATATATATATATATATATATATATACATAATTATATATGTATGTATATATATATATACATACATATATATATACATAATTATATATGTTTGTATATATATATATATATATATATATATATATATATATATATATATATATTATTTACAGGGTAGATGTCAAAACAATATATGCACGCAGTGACAATCTCTTTCTCTTTTCAATCCTCCTCCTCCAGTCATATCCGCACACATAAGTACACACTCATATGGACATATATATATATATATATACATATGTGAGTATCCAGCAAATTATTAATGTAGATGTGGGTTAAAATGTAGCCGATTGAAATGAAATGTTGAAAGTAACCACAACATGAGATAAAGGAAGTAATAAAGAGATGTTTGTCTATAGAATTTAGAAGAAAACAATCCAAAAATAAATGAAATATATGAAGAATATAAACCAAAACATAAGAGTTTAACAAAAAGAAAATTTATGAAAAACTAAAAAAACAAAAAACAAAAACAAAAACGAATCGCAAAATAAAATAAAATAAAAATTAGAATTAATCATGTGGGTAACGTATCCATTGCATTTATCCGTATTTTTGACATCTTCAAGTTTGCTTGAATAAGCATTTGCCTGGATTGATGCGACCCACATTCTCCTGCGTCTAATTGTAAACCCATTTAAAATGACCCTGCATTA